>CM072812.1:80068339-80077159 GCA_037013495.1 Hippophae tibetana | reverse complement strand
CCTAAACCCTAAACCCTAAACCCTAAACCCTAAACCCTAAACCCTAAACCCTAAACCCTAAACCCTAAACCCTAAACCCTAAACCCTAAACCCTAAACCCTAAACCCTAAACCCTAAACCCTAAACCCTAAACCCTAAACCCTAAACCCTAAACCCTAAACCCTAAACCCTAAACCCTAAACCCTAAACCCTAAACCCTAAACCCTAAACCCTAAACCCTAAACCCTAAACCCTAAACCCTAAACCCTAAACCCTAAACCCTAAACCCTAAACCCTAAACCCTAAACCCTAAACCCTAAACCCTAAACCCTAAACCCTAAACCCTAAACCCTAAACCCTAAACCCTAAACCCTAAACCCTAAACCCTAAACCCTAAACCCTAAACCCTAAACCCTAAACCCTAAACCCTAAACCCTAAACCCTAAACCCTAAACCCTAAACCCTAAACCCTAAACCCTAAACCCTAAACCCTAAACCCTAAACCCTAAACCCTAAACCCTAAACCCTAAACCCTAAACCCTAAACCCTAAACCCTAAACCCTAAACCCTAAACCCTAAACCCTAAACCCTAAACCCTAAACCCTAAACCCTAAACCCTAAACCCTAAACCCTAAACCCTAAACCCTAAACCCTAAACCCTAAACCCTAAACCCTAAACCCTAAACCCTAAACCCTAAACCCTAAACCCTAAACCCTAAACCCTAAACCCTAAACCCTAAACCCTAAACCCTAAACCCTAAACCCTAAACCCTAAACCCTAAACCCTAAACCCTAAACCCTAAACCCTAAACCCTAAACCCTAAACCCTAAACCCTAAACCCTAAACCCTAAACCCTAAACCCTAAACCCTAAACCCTAAACCCTAAACCCTAAACCCTAAACCCTAAACCCTAAACCCTAAACCCTAAACCCTAAACCCTAAACCCTAAACCCTAAACCCTAAACCCTAAACCCTAAACCCTAAACCCTAAACCCTAAACCCTAAACCCTAAACCCTAAACCCTAAACCCTAAACCCTAAACCCTAAACCCTAAACCCTAAACCCTAAACCCTAAACCCTAAACCCTAAACCCTAAACCCTAAACCCTAAACCCTAAACCCTAAACCCTAAACCCTAAACCCTAAACCCTAAACCCTAAACCCTAAACCCTAAACCCTAAACCCTAAACCCTAAACCCTAAACCCTAAACCCTAAACCCTAAACCCTAAACCCTAAACCCTAAACCCTAAACCCTAAACCCTAAACCCTAAACCCTAAACCCTAAACCCTAAACCCTAAACCCTAAACCCTAAACCCTAAACCCTAAACCCTAAACCCTAAACCCTAAACCCTAAACCCTAAACCCTAAACCCTAAACCCTAAACCCTAAACCCTAAACCCTAAACCCTAAACCCTAAACCCTAAACCCTAAACCCTAAACCCTAAACCCTAAACCCTAAACCCTAAACCCTAAACCCTAAACCCTAAACCCTAAACCCTAAACCCTAAACCCTAAACCCTAAACCCTAAACCCTAAACCCTAAACCCTAAACCCTAAACCCTAAACCCTAAACCCTAAACCCTAAACCCTAAACCCTAAACCCTAAACCCTAAACCCTAAACCCTAAACCCTAAACCCTAAACCCTAAACCCTAAACCCTAAACCCTAAACCCTAAACCCTAAACCCTAAACCCTAAACCCTAAACCCTAAACCCTAAACCCTAAACCCTAAACCCTAAACCCTAAACCCTAAACCCTAAACCCTAAACCCTAAACCCTAAACCCTAAACCCTAAACCCTAAACCCTAAACCCTAAACCCTAAACCCTAAACCCTAAACCCTAAACCCTAAACCCTAAACCCTAAACCCTAAACCCTAAACCCTAAACCCTAAACCCTAAACCCTAAACCCTAAACCCTAAACCTCTAAACCCTAAACCCTAAACCCTAAACCCTAAACCCTAAACCCTAAACCCTAAACCCTAAACCCTAAACCCTAAACCCTAAACCCTAAACCCTAAACCCTAAACCCTAAACCCTAAACCCTAAACCCTAAACCCTAAACCCTAAACCCTAAACCCTAAACCCTAAACCCTAAACCCTAAACCCTAAACCCTAAACCCTAAACCCTAAACCCTAAACCCTAAACCCTAAACCCTAAACCCTAAACCCTAAACCCTAAACCCTAAACCCTAAACCCTAAACCCTAAACCCTAAACCCTAAACCCTAAACCCTAAACCCTAAACCCTAAACCCTAAACCCTAAACCCTAAACCCTAAACCCTAAACCCTAAACCCTAAACCCTAAACCCTAAACCCTAAACCCTAAACCCTAAACCCTAAACCCTAAACCCTAAACCCTAAACCCTAAACCCTAAACCCTAAACCCTAAACCCTAAACCCTAAACCCTAAACCCTAAACCCTAAACCCTAAACCCTAAACCCTAAACCCTAAACCCTAAACCCTAAACCCTAAACCCTAAACCCTAAACCCTAAACCCTAAACCCTAAACCCTAAACCCTAAACCCTAAACCCTAAACCCTAAACCCTAAACCCTAAACCCTAAACCCTAAACCCTAAACCCTAAACCCTAAACCCTAAACCCTAAACCCTAAACCCTAAACCCTAAACCCTAAACCCTAAACCCTAAACCCTAAACCCTAAACCCTAAACCCTAAACCCTAAACCCTAAACCCTAAACCCTAAACCCTAAACCCTAAACCCTAAACCCTAAACCCTAAACCCTAAACCCTAAACCCTAAACCCTAAACCCTAAACCCTAAACCCTAAACCCTAAACCCTAAACCCTAAACCCTAAACCCTAAACCCTAAACCCTAAACCCTAAACCCTAAACCCTAAACCCTAAACCCTAAACCCTAAACCCTAAACCCTAAACCCTAAACCCTAAACCCTAAACCCTAAACCCTAAACCCTAAACCCTAAACCCTAAACCCTAAACCCTAAACCCTAAACCCTAAACCCTAAACCCTAAACCCTAAACCCTAAACCCTAAACCCTAAACCCTAAACCCTAAACCCTAAACCCTAAACCCTAAACCCTAAACCCTAAACCCTAAACCCTAAACCCTAAACCCTAAACCCTAAACCCTAAACCCTAAACCCTAAACCCTAAACCCTAAACCCTAAACCCTAAACCCTAAACCCTAAACCCTAAACCCTAAACCCTAAACCCTAAACCCTAAACCCTAAACCCTAAACCCTAAACCCTAAACCCTAAACCCTAAACCCTAAACCCTAAACCCTAAACCCTAAACCCTAAACCCTAAACCCTAAACCCTAAACCCTAAACCCTAAACCCTAAACCCTAAACCCTAAACCCTAAACCCTAAACCCTAAACCCTAAACCCTAAACCCTAAACCCTAAACCCTAAACCCTAAACCCTAAACCCTAAACCCTAAACCCTAAACCCTAAACCCTAAACCCTAAACCCTAAACCCTAAACCCTAAACCCTAAACCCTAAACCCTAAACCCTAAACCCTAAACCCTAAACCCTAAACCCTAAACCCTAAACCCTAAACCCTAAACCCTAAACCCTAAACCCTAAACCCTAAACCCTAAACCCTAAACCCTAAACCCTAAACCCTAAACCCTAAACCCTAAACCCTAAACCCTAAACCCTAAACCCTAAACCCTAAACCCTAAACCCTAAACCCTAAACCCTAAACCCTAAACCCTAAACCCTAAACCCTAAACCCTAAACCCTAAACCCTAAACCCTAAACCCTAAACCCTAAACCCTAAACCCTAAACCCTAAACCCTAAACCCTAAACCCTAAACCCTAAACCCTAAACCCTAAACCCTAAACCCTAAACCCTAAACCCTAAACCCTAAACCCTAAACCCTAAACCCTAAACCCTAAACCCTAAACCCTAAACCCTAAACCCTAAACCCTAAACCCTAAACCCTAAACCCTAAACCCTAAACCCTAAACCCTAAACCCTAAACCCTAAACCCTAAACCCTAAACCCTAAACCCTAAACCCTAAACCCTAAACCCTAAACCCTAAACCCTAAACCCTAAACCCTAAACCCTAAACCCTAAACCCTAAACCCTAAACCCTAAACCCTAAACCCTAAACCCTAAACCCTAAACCCTAAACCCTAAACCCTAAACCCTAAACCCTAAACCCTAAACCCTAAACCCTAAACCCTAAACCCTAAACCCTAAACCCTAAACCCTAAACCCTAAACCCTAAACCCTAAACCCTAAACCCTAAACCCTAAACCCTAAACCCTAAACCCTAAACCCTAAACCCTAAACCCTAAACCCTAAACCCTAAACCCTAAACCCTAAACCCTAAACCCTAAACCCTAAACCCTAAACCCTAAACCCTAAACCCTAAACCCTAAACCCTAAACCCTAAACCCTAAACCCTAAACCCTAAACCCTAAACCCTAAACCCTAAACCCTAAACCCTAAACCCTAAACCCTAAACCCTAAACCCTAAACCCTAAACCCTAAACCCTAAACCCTAAACCCTAAACCCTAAACCCTAAACCCTAAACCCTAAACCCTAAACCCTAAACCCTAAACCCTAAACCCTAAACCCTAAACCCTAAACCCTAAACCCTAAACCCTAAACCCTAAACCCTAAACCCTAAACCCTAAACCCTAAACCCTAAACCCTAAACCCTAAACCCTAAACCCTAAACCCTAAACCCTAAACCCTAAACCCTAAACCCTAAACCCTAAACCCTAAACCCTAAACCCTAAACCCTAAACCCTAAACCCTAAACCCTAAACCCTAAACCCTAAACCCTAAACCCTAAACCCTAAACCCTAAACCCTAAACCCTAAACCCTAAACCCTAAACCCTAAACCCTAAACCCTAAACCCTAAACCCTAAACCCTAAACCCTAAACCCTAAACCCTAAACCCTAAACCCTAAACCCTAAACCCTAAACCCTAAACCCTAAACCCTAAACCCTAAACCCTAAACCCTAAACCCTAAACCCTAAACCCTAAACCCTAAACCCTAAACCCTAAACCCTAAACCCTAAACCCTAAACCCTAAACCCTAAACCCTAAACCCTAAACCCTAAACCCTAAACCCTAAACCCTAAACCCTAAACCCTAAACCCTAAACCCTAAACCCTAAACCCTAAACCCTAAACCCTAAACCCTAAACCCTAAACCCTAAACCCTAAACCCTAAACCCTAAACCCTAAACCCTAAACCCTAAACCCTAAACCCTAAACCCTAAACCCTAAACCCTAAACCCTAAACCCTAAACCCTAAACCCTAAACCCTAAACCCTAAACCCTAAACCCTAAACCCTAAACCCTAAACCCTAAACCCTAAACCCTAAACCCTAAACCCTAAACCCTAAACCCTAAACCCTAAACCCTAAACCCTAAACCCTAAACCCTAAACCCTAAACCCTAAACCCTAAACCCTAAACCCTAAACCCTAAACCCTAAACCCTAAACCCTAAACCCTAAACCCTAAACCCTAAACCCTAAACCCTAAACCCTAAACCCTAAACCCTAAACCCTAAACCCTAAACCCTAAACCCTAAACCCTAAACCCTAAACCCTAAACCCTAAACCCTAAACCCTAAACCCTAAACCCTAAACCCTAAACCCTAAACCCTAAACCCTAAACCCTAAACCCTAAACCCTAAACCCTAAACCCTAAACCCTAAACCCTAAACCCTAAACCCTAAACCCTAAACCCTAAACCCTAAACCCTAAACCCTAAACCCTAAACCCTAAACCCTAAACCCTAAACCCTAAACCCTAAACCCTAAACCCTAAACCCTAAACCCTAAACCCTAAACCCTAAACCCTAAACCCTAAACCCTAAACCCTAAACCCTAAACCCTAAACCCTAAACCCTAAACCCTAAACCCTAAACCCTAAACCCTAAACCCTAAACCCTAAACCCTAAACCCTAAACCCTAAACCCTAAACCCTAAACCCTAAACCCTAAACCCTAAACCCTAAACCCTAAACCCTAAACCCTAAACCCTAAACCCTAAACCCTAAACCCTAAACCCTAAACCCTAAACCCTAAACCCTAAACCCTAAACCCTAAACCCTAAACCCTAAACCCTAAACCCTAAACCCTAAACCCTAAACCCTAAACCCTAAACCCTAAACCCTAAACCCTAAACCCTAAACCCTAAACCCTAAACCCTAAACCCTAAACCCTAAACCCTAAACCCTAAACCCTAAACCCTAAACCCTAAACCCTAAACCCTAAACCCTAAACCCTAAACCCTAAACCCTAAACCCTAAACCCTAAACCCTAAACCCTAAACCCTAAACCCTAAACCCTAAACCCTAAACCCTAAACCCTAAACCCTAAACCCTAAACCCTAAACCCTAAACCCTAAACCCTAAACCCTAAACCCTAAACCCTAAACCCTAAACCCTAAACCCTAAACCCTAAACCCTAAACCCTAAACCCTAAACCCTAAACCCTAAACCCTAAACCCTAAACCCTAAACCCTAAACCCTAAACCCTAAACCCTAAACCCTAAACCCTAAACCCTAAACCCTAAACCCTAAACCCTAAACCCTAAACCCTAAACCCTAAACCCTAAACCCTAAACCCTAAACCCTAAACCCTAAACCCTAAACCCTAAACCCTAAACCCTAAACCCTAAACCCTAAACCCTAAACCCTAAACCCTAAACCCTAAACCCTAAACCCTAAACCCTAAACCCTAAACCCTAAACCCTAAACCCTAAACCCTAAACCCTAAACCCTAAACCCTAAACCCTAAACCCTAAACCCTAAACCCTAAACCCTAAACCCTAAACCCTAAACCCTAAACCCTAAACCCTAAACCCTAAACCCTAAACCCTAAACCCTAAACCCTAAACCCTAAACCCTAAACCCTAAACCCTAAACCCTAAACCCTAAACCCTAAACCCTAAACCCTAAACCCTAAACCCTAAACCCTAAACCCTAAACCCTAAACCCTAAACCCTAAACCCTAAACCCTAAACCCTAAACCCTAAACCCTAAACCCTAAACCCTAAACCCTAAACCCTAAACCCTAAACCCTAAACCCTAAACCCTAAACCCTAAACCCTAAACCCTAAACCCTAAACCCTAAACCCTAAACCCTAAACCCTAAACCCTAAACCCTAAACCCTAAACCCTAAACCCTAAACCCTAAACCCTAAACCCTAAACCCTAAACCCTAAACCCTAAACCCTAAACCCTAAACCCTAAACCCTAAACCCTAAACCCTAAACCCTAAACCCTAAACCCTAAACCCTAAACCCTAAACCCTAAACCCTAAACCCTAAACCCTAAACCCTAAACCCTAAACCCTAAACCCTAAACCCTAAACCCTAAACCCTAAACCCTAAACCCTAAACCCTAAACCCTAAACCCTAAACCCTAAACCCTAAACCCTAAACCCTAAACCCTAAACCCTAAACCCTAAACCCTAAACCCTAAACCCTAAACCCTAAACCCTAAACCCTAAACCCTAAACCCTAAACCCTAAACCCTAAACCCTAAACCCTAAACCCTAAACCCTAAACCCTAAACCCTAAACCCTAAACCCTAAACCCTAAACCCTAAACCCTAAACCCTAAACCCTAAACCCTAAACCCTAAACCCTAAACCCTAAACCCTAAACCCTAAACCCTAAACCCTAAACCCTAAACCCTAAACCCTAAACCCTAAACCCTAAACCCTAAACCCTAAACCCTAAACCCTAAACCCTAAACCCTAAACCCTAAACCCTAAACCCTAAACCCTAAACCCTAAACCCTAAACCCTAAACCCTAAACCCTAAACCCTAAACCCTAAACCCTAAACCCTAAACCCTAAACCCTAAACCCTAAACCCTAAACCCTAAACCCTAAACCCTAAACCCTAAACCCTAAACCCTAAACCCTAAACCCTAAACCCTAAACCCTAAACCCTAAACCCTAAACCCTAAACCCTAAACCCTAAACCCTAAACCCTAAACCCTAAACCCTAAACCCTAAACCCTAAACCCTAAACCCTAAACCCTAAACCCTAAACCCTAAACCCTAAACCCTAAACCCTAAACCCTAAACCCTAAACCCTAAACCCTAAACCCTAAACCCTAAACCCTAAACCCTAAACCCTAAACCCTAAACCCTAAACCCTAAACCCTAAACCCTAAACCCTAAACCCTAAACCCTAAACCCTAAACCCTAAACCCTAAACCCTAAACCCTAAACCCTAAACCCTAAACCCTAAACCCTAAACCCTAAACCCTAAACCCTAAACCCTAAACCCTAAACCCTAAACCCTAAACCCTAAACCCTAAACCCTAAACCCTAAACCCTAAACCCTAAACCCTAAACCCTAAACCCTAAACCCTAAACCCTAAACCCTAAACCCTAAACCCTAAACCCTAAACCCTAAACCCTAAACCCTAAACCCTAAACCCTAAACCCTAAACCCTAAACCCTAAACCCTAAACCCTAAACCCTAAACCCTAAACCCTAAACCCTAAACCCTAAACCCTAAACCCTAAACCCTAAACCCTAAACCCTAAACCCTAAACCCTAAACCCTAAACCCTAAACCCTAAACCCTAAACCCTAAACCCTAAACCCTAAACCCTAAACCCTAAACCCTAAACCCTAAACCCTAAACCCTAAACCCTAAACCCTAAACCCTAAACCCTAAACCCTAAACCCTAAACCCTAAACCCTAAACCCTAAACCCTAAACCCTAAACCCTAAACCCTAAACCCTAAACCCTAAACCCTAAACCCTAAACCCTAAACCCTAAACCCTAAACCCTAAACCCTAAACCCTAAACCCTAAACCCTAAACCCTAAACCCTAAACCCTAAACCCTAAACCCTAAACCCTAAA
>CM072812.1:79998339-80063339 GCA_037013495.1 Hippophae tibetana | reverse complement strand
TTACGGAACATTGTCAGTGCATTGTCGACAAAGCTGCAAGAGGAGCAATGGGAGAAAAGACTCCCTCAAATATGTACAAACTCTTTGAGATGTTGGGTGCTAATTCCCAACAAAAAAGCTCACGAGTGAGAAAAGCTAGAATTCATGAAATCGATTCCAGCAATGAAGTTCAACAACAACTTGTTCACTTGACCAAGTAAGTTCCCCTTCTCACTACGCAAACCAACACCAATAATGAACAGTATGGTTGTATAACAACATGGGACAGTTGGACCTGAACAGGTTAATGTATTGGGAGCATATCAACAGAGACCAAGGTTTGACCCCAATTCAAATACCTACAATCCTGGGTGGAGAAATCATCCGAACTTCTCCTGGAGGGAAAACAACCCTCCTTTCGCTCAAAGCTCAAATCAGTCAGGCCAGCAATTCAACCCACCTATTCCAAGAAGCATTCCCAATAAATCAACCCTGGAGGACAACTTGAATTCTTTTATTCAAGTTTGTAGAGATAACCAATCTAAAACCAATCAATGGTTGGACTCTGTGGAAGCTTTTATCAAAAAGGTAGAAGTTCAAGTAGAATAGTTAGTTGAACATTTGCAAAAATAAAGCAAAGACTAATTTGATGGTCAAATGGGGTAAAATAAATTCAATGAAGAAGAGACATTGAGTTTGTCATTTTGCAATCTCCAAGCAACGTCTTACTAGAAGACGATAAATTGTAGTCCTGCGTAGGAACCACCCATTATTGTATTTTCCTTTGTTTTAGTTTTATTTTGTGTGTAATAAAATTCAAATAAAATAAATTCATTTGTTTCAAAAATTGTGTCCATTTTTTAAATTTAGCATTAAAAAAATTAGATTTTCTCTTCACTTAATTTTTTTTATTCTAAAAATAATAATAATAAATATATAGGTCTTATTTAGTATGATCTAAAGTGATTGTGCATTCTGATCATGCTGCTTTAAGATACCTATTAAGTAAACCAAATGACAAACTAAGATTAATCAGGTGCGTCTTACTCTTACAAGAATTTGACCTAGAAATTAAGGATAAGAAAGGCAATGAAAACATAGTAGCTGACCATTTGTCTAGGTTGATTTCTGACTTCAATTCTCTTAAAGATGAGAGTATTGAAAATATAGTTGAAACCTTTCCTGATGAACAGTTATTTTCAATAGGTCCAAACCCATGGTATGCTGATATTGTAAACTATCTTGCCACTGGTGTTCTACGACCTAACACTTCATATCAGGACAAGAAAAGGTTTTTTAAAACTATTAAGGACTATTTCTAGGATGACCCTTATTTATACAAGATTGGTCAAGAACAAGTCATCTGAAGATGTGTACATGAAGAAGAACATAAGAGCATTCTAACTTTTTGTCATAAACTTAATTGTGGGGAGCATTTTGGTGGTGAAAAGACAGTCTGTAATGTATTACAGTTTGGATTATTTTGGCCCACTCTTTTTAAAGATGCTCATATATTTTGTGCACAATGTGATAGATGTCAAAGAACAAGAAACATAAGCAAAAGAGATGAAATGCCTTTGACATCTAATTTAGTTGTTGAACTCTTTGATGTATGAGAGATTGACTTTATGGGTCCTTTTCCCCCATTCAATATATTTTGGTTGATGTGGATTATGTATCCAAGTGGGTAGAAGCTATCCACGCCCAGCCGCGTCGAACAGCCACGCACCCATCAGTGCCCGGTCCCGCACGCCGCATCTCCCTATCCGCGCGTGCCCCTGCTCCAGTCTGCGTGCGCCACTGCCCATCAGCACCCAGTCCGCGCATGCCGCTGCACCTATCTGCACCAATCTGTGCACGTTGCCACCCCACGTTAGCATGGCATCATCATTCACTACTTCGTGTTTCCACCATTTTTAATCATTTTTTCACCCACTTTTTCTTCCCCTCCTCACCTATAAATACCCTCATTCTCTTCACTTCAAATCACACCTCAAAACACATCTTCTCTTCTCTTCTCTTTCTTTCTCTCCATTTCCTAGTTTTTAGCTTTTCTTAGTTTTAGAGTTCTTCTCTTTTTTAGAAGAACTAATTATGTTTTTATTCAATAAATGGGAGTGCAATTTACGTTTGGAGATTTTCCAGCAAAAGGAATAGCATCAAACTACTGTAAGGATTTTATTTTCTTTATAGTTATTTTTTATGTTTTATTCTTACATGTTATATTTAATTTATCTGTGATTAAATTTAAATTTGCTGGCTGTTTGTAAACATGATATAATAATAACGTTGTTATGCTTGCGAAATATTAAATAGGTAAAAATCTCTAAAATGAATTGATTTTGTTTTTATTCAAGATTTTATATTAAGAATGTTAGAGAGAAATCTATAATTTTTCATTACAAACTTAAATCTAAAAATTAGATTTTAAGGTTAAGTTATCCAGTCTGATTTAGAGTAGTGCTCTTTTATTTGTTGGTACAATCGCCCGGTAGTTAGAGTGAAGCTCTATTTCAAAATTTTTTATAAGAATTATTATCTGAAAATGTATTGACAGCATGTTTTTAGCAGTGGTTTTAAAACTTAGAAGTTATTACTCAGATAACTAAATTCTTAGGTTTAATTTGGACACCTTGAATAAAGTTTAAACTGTTTAACCCCACCAAAGGTGGCATTTAAATGGTTCATTTTCAATCTCCTAGAAAAAGAATTAATTTAATTAACCAAATTAGTTATCAACCCCACCCATAGGTGTTAATTAATTTGTTTAGTTAACAAAGAATATCTAATCCCACCAAAGGTGTTATTCATATAAAAAAAAGAATCAATAAATATCAATTTATATATTTAATAACCTAAATAATATGAGCAAGCATAATTACTTAGTTATTATATCCATAAATACTCTACTATTATAAATGATAAAATTTGCATAAATATTTATTGAATCTGTATCTATATTTATTTTTATGTTATTAGATTAGAAACACAAAAACCAAAATATTGTAACAGGATGTTTAGAATTTAATTTTGTTTTTAAAAGTTTGAATAATAAATTAAAAACCACATATATTCCTTCCTTAGATCGACCTTGGGAGTATACTTATCATTTTCTATGAAATGATTCATGCACTTACGAGAGTTTTATAAATATAAAACCAAAGTATTAACAGAATCGGCGATGCTGGTTCTGCTCATCAATGTGCTAAACTAACCGCACACTGCAATGCTCAGGTTGATGTGTTGATGGCACCACTTTGGTTGAGGGAATTTGTTGCATTGATGTTTTTCTTTGAGATGGGAAACATGGCATGGTGGGCATTGGTGCTCTTAAATGAATATTGCTTGATCGTCTAGGCTTTGTTAGAAACAAATTTACTGGTGGTGTTTTGATATGTTTGGTGATGTTGTGTCTAGCGTACGTAATGGCATGTGAGTGGTGCTTGGATTGTGTTGGTTGGTAAGCTTCGTGCTATGGCATCAAACTATCACTGCTCAATTTGCTTCAATATTGCCACAAGAGTCCTTGATTATTGGGCAACATATAGGTTGTTGTGTTGGCTACCTATGGAAATGGTAATTGATTTATCTTGTTGCCTAATTTCGCCCGACATCTAGCATTGGTGTAAGGTGGACTTCAAAGTAGTATATGTGTCCCTAGCATGCTTGAACGTTCTTTTTGGCTGTCGTGGTCCACATTTACCTACTCGATCCCTCAGATGTAGAATGCTAAGTGGATGTGTAGTCTATGGGTCACTGTCCAACGATAAGTACTAGTCACTAAAAATGGACGATTGTCATTCTTGTAATTCATGGGTGACCGTTTGGTTACGTTTTAACTTGTTTTCAACATCGTTGAGGAATGCTACCTGGTTGATCCTGCCAATAGTCATATGCTTGTCTCAAAGATTAAGGCATGCATGTGTAAGTATGAACTAATTCAGATTGTGAAACTACGAATGGCTCATTAAATCAGTTATAGTTTGTTTGATGGTATTTATTACTCGAATAACCGTAGTAATTCTAGAGCTAATACGTGCAACAAACCCCAACTTCTAGAAGGGATGAATTTATTGGATAAAAGGTCGACGCGGGCTCTGCTTGTTGCTCTGATGATTCATGATAACTTGACAGATCGCACGGCTATTGAGTCGGTGACGCATCATTCAAATTTCTGCCCTATCAACTTTCGATGTTAGGATAGAGGCCTCCTATGGTGGTGACGGGTGACGGAGAATTAGGGTTCGATTCTAGGGAGGGAGCCTGAGAAATAGCTACCACATCCAAGGAAGGCAGCAGGCGCATAAATAACCCAATCCTAACACGGGGAGGTAGTGACAATAAATAACAATACTGGGCTCATAGAGTTTGGTAATTGGAATGAGTATAACTTAAAGGAATTGGCAGAAGGGTACCAACAGGAGTGGAACATGCGGCTTAATTTGACTCAACACGGGGAAACTTACTAGGGCCAGACATAGTAAGGATTGACAGACTAATAACTCTTTCTTGATTCTATGGGTGGTGGTGCATGGTCATTCTTAGTTGGTAAAGCGATTTGTCTGGTTAATTCTGTTAACGAACGAGACCTCAGCCTACTAAATAGCTATGCAAAGGATCCATTTGTGGTCAGCTTCTTAGAGGCACTATGGCCTTTTAGGCCAAGGAAGTTTGAGGCAATAACAGGTATGTGATGCCCTTAGATGTTTTGGGCCGCACGCGTTTTACACTGATGTATTCAACAAGTTTATAGCCTTGGCCGACAAGCCCGTGTAATCTTTGATATTTCATCGCAATGGGGATAGATCATTGCAATTATTGGTCTTCAATGAGGAATTCCTAGTAAGCGCGAGTTATCAGCTCGTGTTGACTACGTCCTAGCCCTTTGTACACCACCCATCGCTCCTACCGATTGAATAGTCCGGTGAAGTGTTCAGATCGTGGTGATGTGGGTGGTTTGTTGCCCGTAGTTGAACCTGCGGAAGGATCATTGTCGAAACCTGCCATGTAGAACGACCCACAAACTAGTTTAAAAATAAGGGATGATCTGGCCTCTTGGCCACGATTATTACCCATTGCTAGTTGGAATGTTGTTTGCACTTGCACCTTTTCAGTACGAAAGTGGTAAGCATGATGATGTTTCCCTGAAGAAAAAAAACTAACTCCGGCGTAGATTGCGCCAAAGAACTTGAATGAATGAGCGTGCTTTCCTTGGCCTGGATACGGTGTCCTCGTGAGGGTTACCTTGTCTTCGATATGTAAAAAAAAGACTCTTGGCAACGGATATCTTGGCTCTCACATCAATGAAGAAAGTAGCAAAATGTGATACTTTGTGTGAATTGTAGAATCTCGTGAACCATCGAGTCTTTGAACGCAAGTTACGCCCGAAGCCATCAGGCCCAGGGCACGTTTGCCTGGGTGTCCCACACCATTGCCCTCCCAACATCACGTTCCTTCAAGGCTACGTTGGTTTTGAAGGTGCATATTGGCTTCCCGTGAGCTTTTCCTCGTGGTTGGCCCAAATTTTTAGTCATTGGTGACATGTGTTGTGACAATGGTGGTTGTCAAAACTTCAGTGCCCTGTCATATGTACGGGTTGTTCGTGATGCAAGGACCCAACGCATTCAAATATGATGCCTCTCGATGCGACCCCAGGTTAGGGGAGACTACCTGTTAAGTTTAAGCATATCAATAAGCGGAGGAAAAGAAACTTACAAGGATTCCTGTAGTAACGGTGAGCAAACCGAGAACAACCCAGGTTGAGAGTCGAATGCCTTCGTTGTTCGAATTGTAGTATGAAGAAGCGTCATCAGCGACAGATCGGGCTCAAGTCCCTTGGAAGGGGGCGTCATAGAGGGTGAGAACCTCGTCGTGCCCGGACCTTGTCGCACCATGAGGCACTGTTGGTGAGCCGGGTTGTTTGCGAATGCAGCCCAAATTGAGCGGTAAATTCTATCCAAGGCAAAATACAGGCGAGAGACCGATAACAAACAAGTACAGCAAGGGAAAGATGAAAAGGACTTTGAAAAGAGAGTCAAAGAGTGCTTGAAATTTTCGGGAGGGAAGCAGATAAGGGCCGACAATGTGCCTCGGTCGGATGTGGAACGGTGATGAGCCGGTCCGTCGATCGACTCGAGGCATGGACCGATGTAGATTGTGACGGCGGCCCAAGCCCGAGTTGTTGATAAGCTCGTGGAGATGTAGTCATCACGATTGTGGTAGGCAGCACGCGCCAACCTAGCGTGCTTCAGCAACTACGTGCTCCAGGCATCGACCTTGATCTTTTGAGAAGGGTTCGAGTGAGAGCATGTATGTCGAGACCCGGAAGATGGTGAACTATGCTTGAGCGGGGCGAAGCCAGAGGAAACTCTGGTGGAGGCCCATAGCGATACTGACGTGCAAATCGTTCGTCTAACTTGGGTATAGAGGTGAAAGACTAATCGAATCGTTTAGTAGTTGGTTCCCTCCGAAGTTTCCCTCAAGATAGCTGGAACTCGCAAATGAGTTCTATCGAGTCATGAAGAAGATATAGGGGTAGGAAAGAGTTGAGACAAAAGAAGGTCACTAATATGGATTAGGGACTGCATATAGTTATGAGGATTGAGGTGGAAGCCGATAAGAGTAAAAGTGTTGGAAAAAAATGTTTGTATGTTGAATTTTTAAAGCAATAAAAGTATAATAGGCTTTCAAAAAATTTCCAACATACAAAACTTTTATTTGAAAAAATTAAATACAAAGATTTTATTTAATAAATCATATATTGGTTCCTTTAGTTGTTACCAAGTAAATTCATATCAAGATTACACAGTATAAATACGTATACATGATACCTATACATGAAAGTGGTACAGAACATGCTAATGAACCTTCTTCTTGAACTCACTACGTTAGGTACAATTTCCCAAATAACTATAGTAAAGAATAGGTTAGACAAAACTACGCAATTCTAGAAAGCAATAACTTCTTAAATTGGAGGCTAAAGAATTATGAAACACCAACTCTCTTTATATAGAGAGTATGTGACACAGACCTAGCAGTCCCACTATTGTCGGTGCCACCTATAATTTTAGTGGGAACAAAATTACTTGTTATTCTAGTTTCCTTTCTAATATAATTTGGTATATAAAATATACCTCTCGTTAATATCTTATCATATATTTAACAAAACATAATTCTATTCAAACTAGGAGGTATTTGATATGATATTATACTAGTTTTTAAAATGAAATGTGTATTCTTTTAGAAAGGACTCACCACTTACCCCTAGTGAAGTCTCTTGAGGCTCGTCACCCACCTTTACTAGTAAGAGGCAAATATAAGCATAAATTTCTTATAAAGAGAGTGGTAGAACAATTTTTTTTCACTTAATTCCAAAGGTTTTTCCTTTTTCTTTTCAAAATATTATTTCTTTAAGTGGCCTATAAAATCTTAAGAAGTTCTAGAAAGCCTTAAAATTGAGTACTTTATTTGCTTTCTTCTTTTCCACTATATCCTAATAAGCAATTCCTAATCCTACGTGCATTAAATGTAGGTTATGAATATACTATATCATTATATGAATTTATGAAATTATTTTGTGATATTATCTTGCATATATAAATATACATGTCATGCACGAGCATTAAAACGTTAAACACATATTAAAAATACAAAATATATATGAGACATATATTATAATAAAGAGTTACCATGAATGTATAAAATAAAAGGTTTTAAAGTTTGTGGGTGCTTATATAAAGAATAAGTGAACAAGAGCAAGTCATCCTAAATGTATTGATAATCCTAAAAGTGTCTATGTTCTTATGTGATCACATAAAAAACCTCTATACATACAATTAATCATTTATTTAATATTTATGGTCCATATATCAAAATAAATAAACAACATACTAAAAGATCTTATTTGTATTATAATAAAAGATAAACAATGCATGATTATGATAAAAATTAAATCAACAATACGGATAACCACGAATACCCAAAATTACAATTATTTTACCCATTTCTAAAAATCATCATTCGAACTTGTTGACAACTAGAGCAGTAAATAAGGCTTTAGCAAATATTAAATACCTGAGAACAAAAAGTCAACTAGAGGCAAATAGATCATTTTCCAACCATAGACTTTCCTAGAATATTTGTGGCATGTATGTATTAATTAATTGGGATAGTGTGGATTAATAATTTTAAATAAATTATTATTTAAAATTTAAATATAATTAAATTAATACATAATAAAAAAGGATAAAAATTAGCATAAAAAATAGGATCACATTTAGCTCACTTTATGGAAATTTGGGGATTTACTTTGTGTGCAAAACAGATGATACTGTAATGTATCAAGTTTGTCTCGAGGATAAATTAGAAAATATTATCTTTTTTGATTGAATGAATAATTATTTATTAAAAACTCATTTCTTTATTTAACATTATAAATTGCTGATTGATTGTTAAATAATAATGATTAATTATATTTATTTAATTAATAATAATTAGTATTTTGAATATATGAATGAACATTTATGAGAATCTCATATGCAATATCGAAGAAGGTCTCATTTCTGCCTCGTCCTCGTCCTCGTCCTCGTCCTCGTCTTCGATATTGGATTCAGATCAGAATTTACCCTATCTGCGTGTGTCGCCGTCCCCGTCTCCCCGTCTCCGCGTCTGCCGTCTGCGTCTCTTGCTCTCTCCCCCTGGTCTTGCCGTGGCCTTGAAATTTTCTGTATCAAAAGACTGTTTAATTCTCAATTGGCACCTGCAAAACTGCTCACTAATTCCACTACTTCTCTCTGCTTTACTTGGTTAGTTCTCGTTCACTTCTACCTTTGAGTTTTCAATTCATGTTAAAAGTCGTGGCTGAGTTGAATAGGTTCTTCAAATTTTTTTCTGCCTGGAATTTGTGTTCAAGCTTTACCTAATTATTCTTGAAATAGTTTTTGGTACTTTGCTTAAATTGAGTTACTTGGTATTTGAGCAGTTTAAATCTTCTATAATTTGTAGTTCAACATATGGATCCTAATGGTTTTCGGGCTATGCCGTTAGACGGGAAGATAATTCGGTTTTTCAGCCCTAATAGCTCAAACACATAAAGTTTGCTTCTTTCTTTTATTTGGTTTCATTGGGAACTTTTAATTTGAACAACCTAGTATGCCTAAAGATCATATAGAGAAATTTAGTTTTGTTTACACTAACCCCTTTGAGAGGATAACTGGAGTCTCAGATAATATCACGTCCTATCTACCTTGTTAAAGTAAAACGAGTCAAACCTAAAGTATATTATTGTCTGTACCCTTCTTGTTCTACATGGCTAGAAGTATTTGTAAAAGGTTTGTTTGTGCTTTACTTTATAATATGGACAGTGGAGGACAATATTTCTGACTCTTTCATTGAATGAAGCCCTCCCTATAATCATTCTTTTTTTAATTTGTCTTGTTTCATCAATTTTTCCGCTCTTCAAAGTACTCTTAGCTGTATATATTAATACAATTGAACAACCCCTTTTGTTTTCAGCAATTAATTATATCTTATTTTAACTTGTATTGGTTTACACCTACCAGGACAGGACTACTTTGTTTATTCTTCAAGCAAAAACCATTTCTGCAAGCATTGTTTGATTCTAATATTATATAATTCTTGTGCAACGTTCCACAAATCCACCTGTGTCATAAAATCTAAATAAAAAAAATTAAAGAAACACTTAAGTTATATAGTTTTACATGGTGCACTTTATTAATCTTATAATTTTATAAAAAGTGCAATGACTTTGGAGGTGCATGAAATAAGGCATTTGTACAATAGATTCTTCCTTTTTAGATTGTCTCTTCTGAACTTCTTTAAGACATACATGACATGAAAGTCATAAAGATAACTGGTATAAATCTTTGTTGAGAAACTTTCATCCATTATAGGAGGAGTTCAAGCTGAGTTTTTTCTTGTAAAAGGTAAAGCACATAAAAACGATTCCGCTCGATTTGTAATTCAATTAAGTAGTTTATTAGCTTTGTGGTGCCTAAGTCCTTGATAATGAAGGATAAACCTTACAGACATGAAGGTTTTGTAGTATAATCATTTCAGTTCAACAAGTTTTTCAGCAAAATATAGCTTTGCTCGCAACTATTTGCATGTCTGTTTTATTTGGTTTGATTGTATTTTACGGATTTATGAAATAGAAAATCAAGAATGAGTAAGTTTGCAATATTTGTAGTAAATTTGGAATATTTTATATGAGTTAGTAGTAGGACATTTGGGTTAGATTTTATTTTTTATCAAAATTGCTGAAGTAAAAGTACCACTGATGTGGTAAGGCGGTCCAAAATAAGATACCTTGATCTATAGATAACATTAATAGCTAGGGAGGATGCATGAGTAACAATTACTGGCTCGACTTTGAATGAACATCTAAGGTTTGGGTTGTTCGAGTATAAGAGAGCTAAGAGATGCGGGTAAGAGTTCTGAGTTGAAATGTTATTTCTTAAGTCGTGGTATATGAAGAAATAAAGGGTCAGGTCAAAGTTCTGGCAAACGTTGAAGAAATAACATTTCAATTTAGAACTCTGACCATTTATCTTTTTCCTGACCAAAAAACTCAGAAGCATTACCCTCATTTTTTAGCTCACTTATGCTCGAACAACCCAACCTTAGATGTTCATTCAAAGTTGAGCCGGTAGTTGTTACTTGTGCATTTGCCTTTTGGCCATCGACATTATCCATAGATCAAGGTGTGTTATTTTTGTCGTCCTACTCCAATTTCCTCCTATTAAATGCTTTGCTCATTCGATTATATGGTTTTTAATTTTTTTTTCCTCTGCTTTGTGTATGGTTTTTAGTTAAGAATTTAATGCTACCCAATTGATACGTCTGATGCCTTTTATATTTGGATGACAATTTTTGCTCTTTTCTTTTTGGATGAAAGTGCTTAAGTTTTGTTTTGGTGGTGATATGAGTTGATTTTAATCTAAGAATTTATTTGTTTATTGAAAAAAAATCATTACTATATTGCTTGGTTACGATTTTTAATTCTCTTCCCTCTTTTATTTGGATATAATTGTTGAAGTTTGATTTAGTTTTTGGGTTTATAAGTTTATTAAGGAAAAGTTTGACTTACATACCACTCCTACCCGTGTATGTATCTTGGGTAGTTATTAAAATTGATATTTCCTTTTCCAATAAAATTCAATGAATGAGATTAATTTTAAACACATATAAAGGTTAAAGCATAGTTTGAAGTGCTCATTTATTAAAAAAGGACGAAATTGTTAGTGAGGGTGCTGCATATTCTAGTAATTCTTAGCTTAATGAAAGTAAGAAATGGGATTTTGCTATTTTATTGAACTAAATGGCTATTTGGTTATTGTTGCAGGTTTCTATAGCTTGCTTTCTGATTCAGTTGGCTGGCTTTAAAAACAAATGCATCCTCCATTAACACTTCACAAGCACCCCATGTGTGCTGAAGTGAGTTCATCTAACCTATCCTTTTTATATCTTATACAAGTTAGTTTTCAAGTATTTCACTCCACACATCAAGCAGGGAAAGAGCAAGGTGTGTTGTTGACATTAAATTCAGAACTTGTACCTATTTCTTTTCAATAATAATGTTGTTACTTCCTTTTATTGATCTCTTCAGTCTTTTATTTTGTCTTATTTTAGTGTTTCCTGCTATATTTCTATTAATGATCTTGAAATTGGAATTAACCTTTTCCTTTTATTGGTTTGCATCCCTCTGAAAAATTGTTCATTTAATCGTGACCTCATTATATGTATTTATACTTCTTTAATCAATAGTAGGAGACAGGAGTTGGATCATCTCTAACTTTTCTATTGGGATAGTTTTAGCTAATTAGGAGAACTTATCAAAGTTAGAATAAAAAGGCAAAATATACAATGACAACGAGCATGTTTTCTTACAATGAAGAATGAATGGTTGTCTTTTCTTAGAAAACGGACAGAATTTTTTTCTAGAGCCGTATTATTGTATGTCCTAAATCCTCAACTCCCATCACTTCTCACATGCAGAATGAACATTAGGGAAAAGGTAGAGGACCTTGGACTTAAAGCTATTGTGAACTTCTAACTGATACGCAGTCATAAGTAATCTTGTATATGGGCATGTTGGGGCACTTAAATGGGAAAACATATATAACAACCCCGTAAAACTTTTAGCTATAAAAATAACTCTTATGTTCAGTTCATATATTGTTACGATAAAAAAAAAAAAACACAATTCAAACATTCTACATTAAATGTCAACTAGTTGGATACCATTCAAGTTGATCTTCATCCATTAAATCCTATTCAATGAATTTTGACTAATTGGACTTCATTCAATATTACTGTGTGTTGTTTTTGAGGTCATTTTTCTAAATACTTTTTACTTTTGAGTTTATTTGGTATATAGCAAACATATGCATCTGGTGGATACAGAGATTCACAATAACCTTATGGATATGTTTCCACTTTCCACTTTCATCTATATATCCATTCCGAAGCTCAGAGTTTTGAACATTGTCTTATATCTGCTTCATGTATTAATTTTGCAATTTTCATATAATTTTCTGTGGTGCTGAACAGGTGAATGGTCATTGCCGCAGTTTGTTAGATCTTCAATTAATACATAACTTTCTGCCTGTACAGATAATTGAGGAGTTTCAAAGGTGTCATTCGGACCACCCTCTAGGAAAATTTTTGGGCAAATGTACAAATCTAAAAATAAAGCTTGATCGTTGCTTTCGGCAAGAAGTGAGTCTTAATTGTATTGTATGGATTATTATTATTATTATTTATTATTATTTGTGGTGATAGAGGTCTTTATCCTTTCAACTTGATATCTTGGTACTTTTTATCAGAAAGCTTTGAAGAGGAAGGTGAATTTTGAACAAAGTAAGAAACTTAAGGAAAGGCTGCAAGCATTTAGGATGGAGTGAAGAGAAGAATTTCGTGCAAGCTCAGTTTAGTAATATTTGAATTTCATGAATAATCTTCTCCATACCTTATTGTAGCTCAATGGAGATCAAATATGATTCAAAAGGTTCTTCAAAAATAAGAAAACAAAGCAAAAAACAGGGTTATTCTTTTCTATTTTTTATTTTTATTTATATATTTTTTTAAACTACAATCAAAGGGCGGCTATAATGCTCTTCTCAAATTTTGTTACTTTTTTTTCTTCATCCATTTCCATCAAGTTTCTTCTTTTAATCTTTTATTACCACCATTCTTTGCCTTTAGAAAATGAAAATGCAATTATACTTTTGAGTTTTAATATTTGACCATTTCAACCTTTCAAAATATTATACGGAAAATTTTAAGTCATTTGCAAGACAATTGAAAAGATTCCCTTGTTTGAGCTAGAAGAGCTCGAGTTTCCACTGGTACTAGAATATTGGAGACTCGATGAGCCTGAACACGAAGTTGATGTCTCTTCTCGTTGCATTTTATTAGAAGCTATAAAAGGATAAAGACAAAACAATAGTAGGTGGTAAGACACGAGGAAAAAAGATTACATAGAGACGAGTTGAAAATAAAAGTAAATGTTTCTTTTAAAATCGAATTGAAAAGAAAGTAGAAAATCGTTATATTCTCAACGCTTAATTCTAAAAAACTCGGACAGAGAATATTATAGCGTAAGTTGAATTCTTACCATCGAACTTAAAATGTTTTATAAGCTCGAGGTGAAATGAAAGAGCGTTTTTCTTCACTATTTCTCAATTTGGTAGGTAAACAATGATAAAGTTCTAGCCCAAGCACCTTTTTATATATAAGTATTGGATTTCTCGCTCTAATTAATTGACACGTATTTATCATGAGAGTCAAACGGTTCGTATTCTATGTCTGATATGTACTCTTCCACCTCAAACTGAAGCTCGAGTTAAAAAAGTGGGGGTGATTTGTTGTTTGGACATCTGGATCGACCATAAGCTCGGTCTTAGTATCCGGACCAACCCAAAGCTCGACCCTTGTAAACCACTCAAACCAAGTCATCAGTCCAAGATGGAAGATGAAGTACTCTAGACATACCACACATGGGATAGATCGAGCCTAGTGGCAGCACGACCTCTAGTACAACACAAGTAAAACTCGACCTATATTTATAACATATTGTACTTTAGGCTAATTATGTCTCTCTGACATGTATATACGTGTACATGTTGTATAACTTATATCTGTGTTCATAAATATTCTATAAATAGATAAACCCCTCATAAGAATCTACACATTCAACCCATTATAATAATTACACTCTAATCTCTCTTCGTAAAGTATCGAATCTCAACAATATTGTTTGCTTAATCAAGTATGTGGTGTGTTTCTATGTTTCAATAAAATTAATTATTACATTAATTTTAAATTTTATAGGTTAAAAAAGTGTTATAAACTTATAATTCAAATAGATTAAAAGTGATCATAAAACTTAAGAAAATTTAAATAAATACATTTTGTATTTTTTATTTTCACTTTGATTTAAAAAGTTATTTAAAATTAAAACAATAAACCATACCCACCTGTCATTTCTCACCTCAGTCCTCAAGCAACTCCAAACATGGCTAAATTATTAGAAGATGCGTTATGGAAATACTTCGTTTTGTTTGAAAGTGGTGTCTGACAATGTTTAAGAAAATCTACTCAAAACCACCTTTTATCAATTTTGTACCCAAACTAAATTATTTTAATTTAAACAACACCACTCAAAACCACTCGTGAAAGAAGTGTGTGTGTGGCAAAGAGTTCACAAGCAACTATCTTTTAAGAGACAAGAACAACAGCAGATATTATTAAAGACATTGGCTAGGTAAGTTTCCATACAAGATTCTCTCCAAGTCACGGGTCACGGTAAACTTCTTTTGCAGAAAAAGAAAAATCTTGTGATAGCTGAAAAAATTAGAAATATCACCGAGGTTTAAGAAATCTTTAAAAATATCTCTAAGGTTTCAAAAAATTTATAAATACGTCTGAAAACATAATGGAGATTAAATCTAACATTAACATTTAATATAAAAAATATTCCTAAGGTTTCACAAAAAATAAATTCCAAAAATAGAAGAAGAAATAATAGACATAGAAACAGAAGACATCTTAAGATGTTTTTCACAATAAATAGTAATAAGTAAAAAAAATTCAAAAAATTCAAAAGAAAAGTTAAATCTTAAAGAAAAAGATAGATTTAAAGACCCATTATTTTTATTAAGAAAATTATTCCTTAGAAAAAAATATAATCTATTATGACATAAGTAATAAAGATGAGTATTGAGATTACAGATGTAAATAGAATATATAATATACCATTAATTGATAAAAAAACTATATTAAATAAGTTATCAAAAATTCCTCATAAAGATAAAGAAAAAATTAGATACATCTATTTAAGAAGAATTCAAATATTAATAAAAAATCATTTTGGAAGAGTAATATATACACCAATAAAAATAACATTATTAAATAATAGACAAGATACCTTACTAGAAATGATTGATAACTGTATTTTATATAGTTATTTTCACCTATTTTATTAATTAAAATTGCTATGTTCTTAATGTTTTTAGTTTAATAAATTAGTATTTACTGTTTTTTAAATATTTTAATAAAAATTAAATAATTTGTATCGAAAACGTACTTAATTGCAAAATTTGTGTCCAAAAATATAATTTCAAATAAAAGAGTGTTTAATTGCAATTTGTAAAAGTCAAAAATATAATTTAAATGAAAATCGGGCTTAATTTTAATTATTAAAAGTTTAAACATTTAATTTAAATTACCAAAAGGGCTATATTGCAATTAAACAAAGTTTAAAATGTAATTTGAAATATATTTGTGGGTGAAAATACAATTAATAAAAGTGAGTTTTCTGCGCAGGAGAGAAATTCCACGCGGCATCATCCACGCTTCAATGTGGACTGTCAGATCAACGCATAAACGGTTAGGATGCGCGCGTGTTTTTCAAACCCGACCAAGGAGAGTGGGTGTAGAATTCCTCCATCACGCGGATCGGCACCTGAGTAGGGCCCACTGGCCGCGCAGACTGGCGTGCAGGGTGGGACCCACATGTCGGCTGCGTAGAATTCCCCGAGGTGCATCGCTCACCGTTGGATCAGTTGAACGATCCAGATTGAAGCACGTGGATCCAGCTGTCGCGTACCAAGCCACTCTTTGACAAAATCGCGTGCGTTGCGCTCCATCATTTCTCCATGAGCCCGACTTGCCCGTCCAATGTAACGCTGACACGTGTCTCTGAATTGCTCGCAGCCAATCACATGGCGACACGTGGCATGCGTAGAAGAAAAAAAAATTTAGAAACGCGCAAAATTGTTTTCACGCGTGATGTTTTTTTTATTCCCCCCATTTATTTGTGTCCCCCACTAATATAAAAAATAATAAGAAAAAAATAAAAAAAGGAATAATTGAAAGTGGGGGATATATGTAATGGAAATTTTTCATTTTGGACGTGCGTTTTTTGGTTTTGTTTTAGTTTTTTTTTTTGTAGAATTTCTCTCTTCTTCGTTTTTCATTCTATTTTGAGGAGAGTGTTCTCTCTCAAATTTTTGAAGGGATTTTCCAGTTCTCTGGTTTTCTTTAATTATTTCCTCTTAAGAAGTTTTCATTTTTCCTCTCTGCGTGTCTCTTTTACACGCAGAAAATTTTATTTTGACATTTTTGTTGTGTATTATCTTAGGGAAATTACAGAGAAAGAGGTTGACGAAGAAGAAGGAAATGGAATAAATTATTTTTCATTGAGGAATCGTGAAAGAGTTTTTCCTAACTCATTTTCTTTTAATTTTTGTTTCTCTGCAATGTTTTATTTTTGTGGTGTTGTAATTTTAATTTCTGCTATGAACTAATCTATTTGTTCTAGGATTGCAGTGTTACGTAAATTATGAAACTTGAAGTAATTATTTTTGAATGATTTATGGAACTGTTTTAAGTTGTTTATTTTACCTGCTTTAAATGCTTTTAATTATCGGAAGATTAATTAACTGATATGTGGCACTTAAATAAACTTGAAAAGGGAATTTTTGTGTGTTGCTCGGGATAAAATAACGTATATACATAAGGGATAGAAATATACTTTTATTGTATGTGTAACTTTTTGAGAACTCAGAACTTAATAAATCTGGTTGAAATTAATTCTTATAGGAATATAATGAATCATTTTAACTGGATGTGTCTGTATGGAGCTTGAAAAAGATATATGGATAAATTAGGAGTTCTTGGTTAATAACTTAAAACATGAGACCATAAATCAAGAGAGAATAAAATATTCAAGTGAATTAATTTGGGTAAACTGCAATCCTAGAATCTTCATAAAAATTGTTAAAAAGAAACAAAATTATTGATTGTTTGAATAAAATTAGGTTTAAATAATTTTAGTAATTAACAAGAGTTGGTAACATTTCTCTGTGGGAACGATAATTTATTTATCATATTATTACTTGTGACCGTGTATACTTGCACGTTTTTGTGTGTTGTAAAACACACAACAATGATCCATGGTAATGTTAGGATACCAAAAGTTAAAATTTATAGCATATCCTAGATTTGTTATAAATATATATGATAAAAATCTAAATCAAGTATTAAGTATAGCTTATAAATTTGAAAGAAGAGATTTAATGAAAGAAGAAAATCATTCATTTTCAATACACTATCTAGTAACATATTCTTTAACAAATAGTCATAATAATTCAATATATGAACAAAATAAATTTATAGAAATAGACAAAAAATTTAAGGAATTTGGACAAATAATAAAACGATAAATACTAACAGACTTTGTAATACCAGAAGAATGGAAATTAGATATTAAAAAAACCCATTAATAACAGGAAGAAATAGTAATGTTGTTAAAACTAATAACATACTAAGATTTACTTTTATAGACCATGAAGAAGAAACTTCTAACTAAGAAGAAATTAAAAAACTAGAAAATGAAGTTAAAATAATGAAGGCTAATTAGTTCATTATTGTATATTAGGAAAAAAATCATGTTTAAAAATAAAATAAAAAATATGCATTTAGAAGTAAATGGAATCATATTAGGTGTATCAAAAAATCAAGCAACATTATTTGAAATTGTATAATTATTAACAGAGGAAATGAATTTAGTCCAATAATTAAACACAAAATATTTACAGGAAGTAATAGACATACAAAAAGAATTACTAAAGGAAATAAAAGAATGTAGTTATAATAAACTACAACAAGATATGCATAAGGAATTTTCAGAACTAAGAAAAGATGTATACAACATACATAGGAATAATGAAATAATAGTTTATAAATATGATCCCTTATAAGGATTAAAAGAAGAACCACCAAAGATATCATATTCTTTAATTCCTAAAAATGAGAAAAGGGATAATCTAAGAATAAAGAGATAATTCCAATTTAATGGAATATAGAAAAAAATTAGAAAGAAAATTCATGAACCTAGAAAATAGAGATATAGAAGCATTGGTCATTTTATTGACATTAACCAATGAAGAAATAAAAGAACATTATAATGAAAAACTTTATACTAACAAAAAAAAAGATGATATGACAATAATCAGTGAAATTGATTCTGAACCAGAAAATATGACATCAAAAGGTCATATGAAACCAATTTCATTACCAGTTCCTTATCAAGAAGGAACATCTGACCCACATAGGATAGAAAGAAATAGGAAATGAACAAAAAAACCTAATACCACGTATAGAAGAAGACAACCACCTAAAATAGAAGAATGGTTGCATTAGGAAACTAGAGGTAGTATTTCACCCGAGTTTAAACTCCATGATAATTATAAATATGAATTTCTAGATTTAGATTGTATAAAAGATAGGAAAAAAGCCTTAAATGAATGGGTTATTGGAATGAGTGTGCTCATACAAACTTCTCAAATTACCCAAACAAATCCTTCAACCTGTAGAGTGCTTATAACACATAAAATGATAGGAAATGTAAAAGTTTGGTTTTCAAAGTTAACATATCAACAACATTTGTTAATGTAAGGAAATGTTTCCACAGGAAGAGAATACTTAGATACAATAATAAATGAAAATATACAAAGAATTTATTGGAGAAGATAAAGGAAGGACTATCACTGAATCTAGTGAAAATGAAATCAATGAAGCTAAATGACATCTAACACATATGAAAATTTGTAACATGTGTTACATAGATTCTTTTATTTGTGAATATGAAATATATTACCATAAATTACCACCCTTTATGCAAACAACTTATAAAGAAATGTTTTTTTCAAAAATTATCTGGAACACTATATAAAACCTTAACAGAAAATTGGGAACAAAGGAATATAAAAACTATACCAAATACACTAGGAGGAATGATAAGAAGTCTTAAAGACTAGATCATTATTAAATGCCCAAAAGAAAAGAATATATACAAATAAGATGAAATGATAAAATTTGTTGTGATGCAAGAGATTTTAGAATACTAGGGAAATATAGATGTAATATAAAATTTTATAAACAAAAATATAAATTCAGAAAACAAAATTTTCAAAAATATAAAATGAGATTTAAAAGAGAAAACTACAAGAAAAATATTTTAGAAGAAATAATTATAAACCTTCTGAAAAAAGAAATTATTGCCCTTTAAGAAAGAAAAAATGCATATGTTGGATCTGTAATGAAGAAGAACATTATGCTAACGAATGTCTAAGCAGACTTTAACATAAAAAAGAATTTCCAAAAAAAGCAAAAATCTTAGAAAAAGAATGGAATTAGAACCAATCGAGGAATCTGATATAGATGATACTTACAGTATCTATCTATTGGAAGAAATAACTGACTCAGAATATGAATACTCAAATTATGAATATTCTTCATCAGAATATGAATGATTTGTATAATATTACAAATACAAATAATACTTACATTAAAGTAAGACTAAAATTTAAAGGCTATAACACTTATCATTTACATGCATATATAGATATAGGAGCTAGTATGTGCGTAGCCAGTAGATATGTATTTTTAGAAGACAATTGGAAACAAACACCAAAAGATTTAATTGTAAGAATTGCTAATAATACTACAATAAAACTCAATAAGGTATTAAAAGATACTGATATAATGATAGGAGGAGAAAACTTTCACATTCCTACCATATATCAACAAGAAAAGAGTAGTAGATTTGTTAATAAGAAATAATTTCCTAAACTTATATCAACCTTTCACACAACATTCTGACAAAATAAGTCTCACAACCTTAGAAGGAGATATCATTTATGTTTCTAAAGTGAGAAAATCTTTAACTATCTCAAACCCAACTTTTATGCAACAACATAAAAAGAAAAAACATGGTAAGATAGAAAACCAACAAAAACCTTATTTAGAAAATATTTCATTAGATATAGAAGAAAAACAAAATTCTTTTCTCAATGAAATACAAGAAGACAAAGCCTTAACAGATATTAGAAAATTATTAAAAATAGTCAGTTCAGAAAATCCTTTGAATCCAAAAATAAATAAATCTAAAACAATAGTCAACATAAAATTAAGAGATCCTAACAAGATCATAAGAGTAAAACCAATGATTTATACTCCAAAAGATAGGATTGAATTTGGAAAACAAATTCAAGAAATTTTGGAATTAAAAGTCATAATACCAAGTTATTCACCTCACTCTAGTCCAACATTCTTAGTTGAAAAAGAAGCTGTGAAAAGAAGAGGAAAAAAGAGAATGGTAATAAACTTTAAAACACTGAATAAAGAAACTATTGACGATGGATACTTCAATCCAAAAAAGGAAGAACTATTATCATTAATAAAATGAAAGAAATACTTCTCGAGTTTTGATTGCAAAAACAGATTTTGGAAAATAAGACTAGATGAAGAATCCCAAAAATTAACAGCATATAGTTGCACCCAAGGATAATTCCATTGGATAGTTATACTATTTGGATTAAAACAAGCCCCATATATTTTTCAAAGATATATGGATAACATTTTTTGAAATTATAAGATATTTGTTGTGTTTACATAGATGATATTTTGGTTTTCAGTAATGAATTAAATAAACTTTATTTGGATATTATCAATATTCTACAAGAATGTAGTAAAGAAGGCATTGTAATCTCTGAAAAGAAAGCAGTACTTACTCAACAAAAAATAAAATACTTAGGGTTGGAAATTGAAGATGGAAAACATAATCTACAATCCCATATACTAAATAATATTCAAGGTTTTCCTAGTGAATTAAAAGATAAAAACTAATTACATAGATTTTTAGGATGTTTAATATATGCAAAAGCATACATCAAGAAACTTGCAGAAATGAGAAAACCATTACAAAAAAATTGAAAAAAGATCATATATGGAAATGGATAGAAGAAGATACTCTATATATGGATAGAGTAAGAGCAAAGGTAAAAAATTTACCAACTTTATATCATCCAGGACCAGATGATAAGATGACAATTGAAATAGATGTTTCACAAGAATATTAGGGAGCAGTTCTTAAAGCAAGAGTAGATGACAAAGATGAATATCTTTGTAGATATACATCAAGATTTTTCCAAGGTTCAGAATTAAATTATCATAGTAATGAGAAAAAATATTTAGCTATTAAGAAATTTGCAATATATGTTATAAGCTACAGATTCATTATTAGAACAGATAATAAGAATTTTGGTTATTTCTTAAGAACTAATATTGCAGGTAATTACAAACAAGGAAGACAAGTTAGATGGCAACAATGGTTCAATCATTATAATTTTTATGTTGAACATCTTCCTAGACATAAAAATAGCTTAGCTGATGCTCTTACTAGAGAATTAACACCTCTAACTATTTTTATGCTTTTAGGAATAAGACATCTTGATATAAAATCAAGATAAAAGAAAATGAGATAAAAATCCTATAGGAACAACTCGAGTTGCTATATCTCGAGAAATCTCTTATGGAGACAGGAAAGAAACATTAAGAACTTAATTGTTCAAAACAACTTCTAGAGATCAGAAACTCAAACGAGGAACCTTCATTGAAAATGGAAGAACCTAATAGTTCACAAAAATCTTTTGAAACCACAAAGCTCAATTGGGCAGATGAGATAGAAAAAGAAGAACATAAAAAAGTTTATGTGGTCTATAATGGCCCAAAACCATGAATTAATAACAACTGGGTAGAAGTTAGCAAATATATATAATAGGAATTAGTGGAGTAACTCATAGAGCCTTCACCAAAGAATAAAAGTTGAAGGTAGTTATGGAAAATACAAAACACCAAAACTAATAACTCTAGAGGAGATAGTAAGAAATTATTCTGCAGCACTACAACAACAACCAACACCCCCAAGCAGATTGAAAAATCTTGGAACGATACCAAGGCCTCCAGTGCTATTTAGAGAAACATCTCCTCTAGAGACATAAAGAATAGTAAAACATTTAGTACTATTCAGGGAGACATCTCAAAGAACTACTCTAATCATTGAATATGAAAAGGATCACTATAGAAACCTCAACAAACCACAATGGTTTTGAGTCTTTATAATTTGGCCAAAAAATTTACCCAAGAACATATTGAAGATATGAAATTCTATACTATAGATAAAGAATTTCCTAGAGGAAGTAAATTCAATATATTGGAAGGAGCTAATCCAATATTTGTGTATAAAACATTTCATGCGGGACTAATAGAAAATATATATCCAGGAATTAATTTAAGTGAGTTAAATTATTTCCTAAAAAAATTTAAAAAAACAATTAAGAATTTCAGAAGAAAAATTAAAGCAGGTGATAAACCTATTTATCTTAGATTTTTTTGTTCATTAATGGACTGGAATGAGAAATGAAGTATTAGTCTCTACCACTTCATCAAGATAGGGATTTTTCAACACAAATAGAGAAGTTCCCAAACCAAGGGCACTTCCAAAAAAGGAATTCAACACAGAACTCTGTGTATTAAGATGTCTAATGATAAGTCAAATTTACTATAAACTCAAGAAGATTAAAAATTCTACTGAGATTAAAGTAAATTATTCAACTAGTAAAGTCATCATCATTTCCCACAGTAGCATGGCTCTGTCAGAAGAAGATGGTGAAAAAATCACCAAATATAAAACCAATTTTAATTGCAACAACCTAGAAATTGGTCAAGAAACAAGAAATATATTCTACTTCTATGCTAGAAAATCCACCAAAAACCACAGATGAATTCTCTCCATCAAAGATCGAGAAGATGAAGATGCGTCATCATTAACGTCATCAAAGGAATCGTCGGTAGAAAATGATAAAGAAAAATAAGAAAATAAATTGTCGGTAGAAGAATACAAAAGAAATAAAGACGTAGACCCCACATCTTAGTCGACAGCATGTGCTAAGGAAAAAAGTAATGGCTATCCTTTAAAGTAGAAAAAATAGATGAATTATTAAAGAAATGGTAAAATAATAAATTTAGTTTTGTAAACATAGATTCCTTATTCTATAAAAGGAATCCTTATTATCATTTGAAACACACACGAATACACAGAAATCTAGAGCTCTCTACTCTGAAATACTCTAGCATAGAAAACCTCTCTATCTAGAATCTCAAAACCAATAATGTTATACCGAGTAATTATGAGCAGCTAAGCAGGCCTTTCAAGGTTCTTAGTTGACCTTAAGTTGTAATAAGTTACTCTTCTTCAGTAAGTCAACTATTGGACACTATTTATGTACGAATGTAGAAAGCTCACCATTTCTAGGAGGTTGTTAAGGTTTGAACAAAGTTGAGGCATAACAGGTGTAACAAAAGAAGACGAACAAAAGGAAAGATCATGGTGGACCCATTAAATTCAGGTATAATAATTATAAATTTAAATTAGTTAAGAATCTTGAATGTTTAAATATTTACTTACAACAAGATATAATATTGCTAAAACAAGAAAATGAAAATTATTTTTGGAAATAAACAACTAATAATTCCAATGGAAATCAAAGATAAAAATATAATTCTATTAGAAACATTTGATAAAGGTTATCTCTATCATTTAAATGAATATTTTAAAAATGAAGATTATGAAATTTGTCTTGAAAATTTTAAAAGATTTAACATCTTATTAGATATCTATACAAATTATATTAAAGTTATTACAAGCATCATAAACCATCCTATTTCAAGGACATTAAAAGACTATTTTAGTCAAAAATATGTGAGAATAGAGGAAGAAGAATTCAACAACTTAATGTTTGGATATTACTTCTTTGAAGATTATAAATACATTGTATGTACACAAGAAAAATCTACTTGTATACTATGAATAGGACAAAATAATATACATTCAACACATATGATTTATCAAGATAATACTATATGAACGCTAAATCATTAGTACATAAATTAGAACTATTAGATTTAACAAATGAAAGAGTAATTTTTAATTTTAAAAGATAATTAATAGATTCAAGATTAGAATTAAGCAACCAACATAATATACTATACAATTGTAATAAATATAGAAGAAAATTAGACTTATACAGAAAAATAATAAGTTTTTTAGATAAATTATTATATTTAATAAATAGACAAAGATTATCAACTAGGTCAATATTAACCCCTGATTAAAAATTGTATTGATCTGCAAAAATTGGTATCATAACCTTAGGATTAGTAAACTAAATAGTAATAGATGGAAAATTAACACCATTAAAAGTATAAAGACATTTTTGATATTTTATAAACATCAAAGGCATAATTAAAGATATGTCAAACCTCAGGGGCATTTAAGATAGTGTTCCTATGATAGCTGATGTATACTAATTAGGCACATATGTTTTTTTTTAAAAGAGAATAATTACTTAAAACTTGTTATCACAAAAATATCACCCCTTACTTATCTCATATATTTTCAATGTTAAAGAAAAGTCTAATACATCATTTTATATTTAATTTAATTTAAATTAAATTACAATAATTTATTAGAAAATGTTAGATATTAATAAGGTGTTATTATAAGTTTTAAGATTCTTTTTTTCCTTCTTAATTTCCAACTTTTTTCGGCTACTTATAAGCGATAAGAGATATTTTCTATAGATATATATTTTTGAGCAAAATTATTGATTTTTTTTTCTCTAGCATGTCATGTTCATGTGCTCGTATATGCCCTTGCATGCAAAAATTTCATCTAGTATTTAGGATTTATTTTAAGATTGAGCAATCTAATTGCTTTGAATGTTATTATATATGCATTTTATTGATTTTGGATATGCACTTGTAAGAAGTTAAAAACATGAGTACTCTTTGTTATTATTTTATTATTTATTGATGATGATTTTTATAATGTGGGATGTAAATCTATGCTAGATGTTTTTATTATTGTGAGTGATCAAGCATTAAAAGTTGGTTTAAGAGTATTGTATATGTAATTTTGAATGGATTCTGGGTAGTTTGATCGATCGAGCATGATCAATCGATTAAGAATTGATCGTGTATCGATCTAATAGTTTTTGTCTAATTTTCGAATTCCCAATTTTAATGGATTGATAGATCGGGTGAGTCTGTAAATTTTTTCAAAAAAAAAAAGACAAAAATAGGCATAGAAATATGCACATAAGGACTTAGTATTGAGTGGGCATTTTGATAAATGGCCTAGAGGCGTGTATAAGGATCCCTTTGTGCCTTAGAATCATTTGGAAGAGTAAAATGAGAATTTAGAGAGCTTGAAAATAAAGAAAGACAAGTGAGAAATAGTTTTTTTTTTTGGAAGGAAGTTTGGTGTTTTTGGACAACTATTTAGGTTTAAGCTCATCTAAGATATTGTTATCTTCTATTCAATCTATTGTAAACATTAGAATCTTAGTATATCTACATCGAAAGAGTGTAAAACTTAGGGATATTATTGAGACTTAAATGTGATTGGGTGATATTTGTATGAAGAAGATAGTAGATGATTGTAATGCAATTGAGTATCATATATTGTATTACTCTTTGATTCATAATGAAATATTGTTTTGGTGATTAGGTGATTCGGTTTTGAAAGTAAATTCTATTATTTTAGAGAAAAATCGCATTAAATTTTGTGCGTTAATTTATTATTTTCTTTGCTAGTTTTATTCTTTGTCATTATATTGGTGTGATTAGGTTTGAGATTTTTGTTTGCTATTGATTTTATTTAATTCTTTTTTTACTCATTGTTCAATCAATTAATATAATATTCTGCATAAACAAGACAGGAAAAATAATAACAATTTTTATAGTATATATATGCACCATGTTTCATTCTTATACGGAAAATTTCAGAAAATATGTCATGTCTGCTAAAAACTCTTTCATGCCTAAATCACATTGCACAGATTATTAATAATATCATTAATTATTTAAATAATAATATTATCTTACAATGATATATTTTCAGGCTACTCTTTATTTTAAATTCAAACCAATTTTTTAACAAGGTGCTGATTAAACTGTGAATATACGTTGACTGTGCCCTTTTACTAATTAACTGGTGACATGAACTAATAAAGGTGTGTCAGGCATAAATTAAAATTACCCTAATATTATTTTTTTTTAAACAAAATTGATGAAAGAGAATTTAATTACAAGATATAAATAAATAAAAATCGATAAACATACAAGTATTTTTCTTCGTTATTTTGGTAATAGCATTGACAATGCGGTTCTATTTGTTTAGACGTATTGTTTTTATTACTGTTTTCATGTCTTCAATCAATCTATTTGGATCAATATATTTAACCTCTCTAAGATAGCAATAATCTCAATAAGAAAACTAATATGCAATTTTAGATTAAAAACATGCTTAAAATCACATTAGAATAAGTCTATGCGAGAAATAAATATACAATAATTAAGATTTAGTTATAAATACATCAAAACTATGATGATTTATTAAACCTTGATCGATGTCATTTTATACATATATTTGTGTATCAATTTACACATATTTATAATATATTATTGTTTTTTATGAGTTTTATATGTTTATTTTATGTTATATTGGTGTTTATGGACTTAATGAGCAAAAAGAGAAAAAACACAACATATATTTAGAGCAAAAACAGGATAATCGATCAATCGAACTACGATCGAGATCGATGATCGATCAAGGATTATTAGATGAAAGTATGGATCAATATACTAGATATTAAGCCATTGGTCAATCGATATAGAGATGGTTTATCGTTGTTAGATTGATCGAAAGCAACTCGATCGAGAGCTCTCCGGTTGGATGTTGTTATGGATAGATCGATCTAGCCAGGATCTCAATCGATCGAGACATCCAATTAGCATATAAAGCTGACATTTTTTTAGAAAAAAACTTTTAATATTAACTATTAGATCAATTAAAGTCTAATCCAACTCGAATTAAGCTCGAGAAATACATTATATAAACAACCTTATGGGTCTTCAAAACATAATAATTGATACAAAGAACAAGTTATAGAGATCAAAGAACACACCAAGAATAACTTTTGACGGAAAATTTGAAGGGAATATTAGAGATTGAAGATTGGGGATTATATCGACTTCATCTTCTATCTTTCATAAGTTTTTCTCAATCCTATTCTTTATAGTTTTCTATAAAAGTAATACAGATTTTTGTAGAATATATGTCTAGCTAATTTAATAATATTATTATAAATTTTAGGAATATTTTATAAATTTGAATTTTTAAATGTGGTAAAATTGTATAATGATTTATATAATTTTTTTTAATATTATTTGTCATACTTCTTCATATTTATATTAAATTATTCTTGAAAATAATTTTTTTTCTTTTTACAAAAATTCATATAAAAATAAGAAATAATGTTATAAATTTCTAACTTAAAAATGTACAAGGAAAAAGAAGGGTTTAAGATCATTTATTATTATTTTTATCTTATTTATACCACTTATTTAATACATTTATTTTATTTATATTATTTTTTTTAATTTTTTTATAATGATATCACACATAAATAATAAATTTAGAACAACTCATATAATTAAGTGTTAAATTTAAAATAATATAGATAATTAAGTGATATATTTAAAATAATTCATATAATTAAATGTCATATTTAAAACAATTTATTCTAAATATATTAGTTAATTATTTTAAATTTATTATTTAATTATTTGCATGTAAGATAAATACTAATAAAATTTTATAAATATAACAGTTTAGTGTTATAAATGAGAAAAAATAATTCATTGATATTGATACTATTTATTTAATTGTAATCTTATTTTCTATATTAGTATAAATAAAGAGGAAGGGAAATAAAAAATCAAAAGACGAAAAGAAAAAAAAAAGAAAAAAGAAAAAAATGATTAATTTTAATTTATGACATGTTGCAACTTAAATGGTGAGATAGATAACAAAAAGAAAAAGAAAAGTGAGATATTACAAATCCAAAGCTGAAAAGAAGAGGGAGAAGAAGTAAACGTTCTGAGACTGTTGAATGTGATATTGAGATAGAGGCGGGGAGAGATAGATGGCGGAGTATGATATTGAGATAGAGGAATGGGAGAGGGAAGGATCAGGTAGGACAGACAGCAACAAATCATTGAAGCAGCCGCTTCTTCTGAGGAAGAGAACCAACAACACCTCTCAGCTAGCCATTGTTGGTGCTAACATCTGCCCCATCGAGAGCCTTGATTACGAGTACGCCAATTTTTTCCCTTTTCTATGATTTTTTTTATCTGGTCTAATGGTGATGCATATGCCATTAAGCCCGTCTGATGATTCTCTACCAAATATTTCATCCATTTAAATTCATCGGAATTTTGGGAGATGGATATTAAACAAACTTCATTCTTCTGACGCTTTACATCGATTGTGTTAAATTTGTACGTCTTTCACAATCAATAAACTTGTATTCGATTGAATTTTGTCTACTTGGTCCCTGCCCTTAGTCTCGTGGCCATTCTTTTTTGTTATTTTTTAATTATCCTTCTTTTTGATCGTTAACTAAATAAGTTCGTTGATTTTTATTTTCAATTGTCACTTACTACTTGTGATTTTTGTTCTCTCCAAATTCTAACAGAAGAAAATACTAGGAAATGCTTACCATTTAATACCAAAAACAAAAACAATTGTCATGCCATACTGGTCTGTTGTCAACATCTTTGTCACCATTAATATTATTTCATCACTGAAAGAAATATCTCAACTTGAATTTTTTGTTCTTTTAGGATCATTGAGAATGATCTATTCAAGCAGGACTGGAGATCTCGCAAGAAGGTTCAGATATTTCAATATGTTGTTCTCAAATGGACACTTGCTCTCCTAATTGGCTTATGTACTGGCCTTGTTGGTTTCTTTAATAACCTTGCTGTTGAGAATATAGCTGGTTTTAAACTTCTTCTCACCAACAATCTCATGCTTAAGGAAAAGTAAGTCCAACTGCTACTACCTTCATATTATTTATTTTGCATACTCTATTCTACCTACTTCATTGATTTTTCCTGCAAGTTACTGCTTTTTCAGTTCTGTTTAGCCAAGTACAAATATTCAGTCAATTTTCCATTAAAGTTTAATATTTTTACGACAAATAATGAGTTTTATTTATTTATTTTTTAAAGGAAAAAAATATAGATTATGTCTTCTACTTTCTGACTTAAACTAGTAAAAGTATTTTTTGATTTATTAAACAACTTATGTTTTCAAAATTTTAGGTCGCCTCAGACTACTGTCTCCTGGTAAACTACTTTAAAGTGCCACTTCCTTGGGTGATTTCCATGCTTGGATAATTACAAATTTATCATACAATATTGAAATTCTTTGGAGTAAGTATTGCATAATTTTAACTCCAGTGCAGGTATTATCCGGCATTTGCAGCATTTGCTGGTTGTAATATGGTCTTGGCTGCTTCCGCTGCCATCCTCTGTGCTTACATTGCCCCTGCAGCAGCAGGGTCTGGTATACCTGAGGTGAAAGCATACCTCAATGGTATTGATGCTCATTCTATACTGGCTCCAACTACTCTATTTGTAAAGGTATACTAACAAACTAAAATTCTATCATCTCTTTCTCAATTTGAGATAATGGTGATAAACTGATTATAATCGCAACAGATCTTTGGATCTATTTTTGGAGTTGCTGCCGGATTTGTTGTTGGAAAGGAAGGGCCAATGGTGCACACAGGGGCTTGCATAGCTAATTTGTTAGGACAGGGTGGTTCCAGCAAATACCGTTTAACTTGTAAATGGCTTAGATACTTCAAGAATGACCGAGACAGGCGAGATTTGATTACATGTGGTGCTGCTGCTGGTGTAGCAGCTGCCTTTCGTGCTCCAGTTGGTGGTGTCCTCTTTGCACTTGAAGAGGCAGCTTCATGGTCTCTTTCTCTGTGAACATATTGATTCTGCATGTCACACATACACAGTGTGTATATATACATAAATATGTGTGTATATATGGGGTTATGATTCGAAGACCAATTATTTTAATCAATAAATCTAATCAATCATACATGACCATGGAATTACTTCTATCTAATAATGAATATGTGATTTTGTGTTACTTGATTTTTGCCTTGATTTTAGAAGTTACTAACTGATTTCAAATTTTAAATTGTGATAGCATCTACACCATTTTTTTAATTATTCTATAGTTAAGATGATTGTTTAGATTCATTGGTTAAAATCATTGGTCCTTTATTTTAACTATATAAAGAAAATATACATATAAATATAATTTTTTTTATAATATCATCAAAAAGAGGGAAAAAAAACTGTGAACAAAACTTAGGTGATAAATAAATAAAACCTAAAAATAAAAAATTAGCATATAGGTCATATAGATGGGAGTCACTTATGAATTTAATAACAAGTATATTATTTTATAGAACAGTTCGAAAAGAAATAAAATTATGTGAAAAGATAATAATATGAAGATAGATTAAGATGAAAAATAAAAATTAATGCTCAAAGATGTAAGAAGGGAAACAATATGTTAATTTAATTATCAAGGTCTGTGACGCTTCTTGTTTGCACGAAGAAAATAAACAATACATGATTTAAATAGCTTTAGATGAATAGAAATTTTGGTTAGAGTTGGAAAATAAAATTTCTAATATATAAATGATAAAGCACAACACATGTAATGACAATAAATCTTTTGCAGTGAAACTAGATGCTGCATATTATAAAAGTTTACTAAAATATGTCAAAGATCACCTGAATTATTGTAGCTCATTGAAATAATAAAAAATATTTGCCTATTTTTATATTGTTCTAGTGTAATCTTAATGAATTATATATTGTTATTTATTTACTTTTAATTTTCTATTGATAAATGGTTTTAATTTGATATCATGCTGATAAATGTAATTTTAGATAAATAGGCTAGAATTTTGGATAGAGTGGGAAAATAATTTCTAATATATAAATGATAAATTTTTATGAGAAAGAAAATAGTCGATCAAGATAGAGATCCAATTTACAAAATGGGTACAATATAAAACAAAATTATTACTAACATGTTGATACATGTACTACTTTATGTGTGTGATGAGAACAACTTAAAGTAAATATTAAATGACAGAACCAAACATGTGGAAAAATATTAAAGATATAAATATTTACATAACTTGTGTCCTATTAGAAGAGCAAATTATTGATATTTTTATCAAATTTGATGATGTCATTTATAAGTTATGTATGATTAATAATTATGCTCTAACTTTGAGGAAGAGTGTTGAAATTCTAAATAATGAGATAGATTTGTATTAATTAGATGATTTGTTTCTTTTTCTTATTAGCCTAGCTTTACTATAAATATGTAGCAAGATCAACTGTAAAGATATAGCAATACAAACATTTAGAAACTCAGTTTCAAATTTCTTAAATTTTCTACACAAAGTAATTTTCATTTTAGCACCTCACAAGTCACAACTTAAATGGGAGAAAGGTCAATTGCATTTGACATATAAACTGTTTTACATTTATTTGTGTTCGTATTAGCTGACTGATCCATGGAAATTCAAATTGCAAGGTAAGTCTATCTTAATTCAGAAGGCAAAAAAGAGAAAATTTGGAGCTTGAAAACTAGGGCCATGCTTAAGAACACATGAAAGCTCCTAAAACTCCATACATTTGTAACTTGAATTAGGAGCATTGAGATGAATTTTTTTGGCTATTCTCTGAGTTTCATTGTGGTAACTTGGGCTTTCATTGAACTTGCTGAGAGTGATCTAATATCTAATAAAACAGCTGTTTTAAGTAATCGTCTGTTTTGTCTTCTGTAGGTGGAGAAGTGCTCTTCTATGGAGGACTTTTTTCACAACAGCTGTAGTAGCAGTAGTGTTGAGAGGCTTCATAGGAATTTGCAGAGGTGGTACGTGTGGACTATTTGGGGAAGGAGGTCTGATTATGTTTGATGTCAATTCGACAAAAGTTACTTACAGCAGTGTAGACTTGCTGGCAGTTATATTCCTTGGAGTTGTTGGAGGCATTTTGGGAGGCCTTTACAATTTTCTTGTGAACAAAGTCCTCCGAACCTATAGCATCATTAATGAGTATCTTCTAAAGCTTTCTAATGTGGCTGAATTTGTCAATCTGTTTCCTTAATGCATTCATGCTGATATGCATATAACTATCTCATTCAATATTAGCTGGTTTATTTGTAATATTGCATGAAGTACTACTCTAAATTTCCTAATATTGAATGATGCTCGCTTTTGATGTATAATTTATTTGATTCTTTCTTTCCTCATGAGCACAGAATTTGAAGCTTTCTTTTGGTCCCATATTAGGAGAAAACTCATAAGGTGCTAACTTTCCAGTGGTTTTTTGTGCTGCTAAATATAATGTTGGTAATTTGCAGGAAAGGTCCTTCATTCAAAATTCTTCTTGTTGTGATCATTTCCCTTATGACCTCTTGCTGTTCTTATGGTCTACCATGGCTCGCACAGTGCATCCCTTGTCCTCCTCAACTGGGTGAGCAATGTCCAACTGTTAGTCGCTCTGGAAATTACAAAAATTTTCAGTGTCCTCCTAACCATTACAATGACTTGGCCTCCCTCTTTTTCAATACTAATGATGATGCCATCCGCAACCTATTTAGTTCTGGCTCTGAAAAGGAATTTCACATATCCAGTCTTTTAGTTTTCTTTGTTTCCATCTACTGTCTTGGCATTATCACTTACGGGACTGCTATTCCCTCTGGGCTCTTCATCCCTGTAATACTCGCTGGGTCCTCTTATGGGCGGATTGTTGGCAATCTCGCCGGTTCACTCTCTAATCTTGATGCGGGTCTCTTTGCCCTTCTTGGTGCTGCATCCTTCCTTGGGGGCACTATGAGAATGACTGTTTCGATATGTGTCATTCTTCTTGAGCTTACAAATAACCTGTTGATGCTACCATTAGTGATGCTTGTTCTTCTTATTTCAAAAACTGTGGCTGACTGTTTCAATAAAGGTGTCTATGACCAAATTTTGAAACTGAAAGGGTTGCCTTACTTGGAAGCTCATGCTGAACCATACATGAGAAACTTGGTTGCTAGTGATGTTGTCTCTGGCCCGTTGGTTACATTTTCTGGGGTTGAGAAAGTGGGGAATGTATTGCATGCTTTGAAGATAACAGGGCATAATGGGTTTCCGGTGATTGATGAGCCACCTTTCTCAAATGCTCCAGAGATGTGTGGTATCGTTTTGAGGTCTCATTTGCTGGTGTTGCTTAAAGGAAAAAAGTTTTTAAAGCAGAGAGTTATGACTGGATCAGATATTATGAAAAGGTTTCATGCCCACGATTTTGCTAAGGCTGGATTAGGAAAGGGGATAAAACTGGAGGATTTGGAGATCACAGAAGCAGATATGGAGATGTATGTTGATCTCCATCCCATTACTAATGCATCTCCATACACAGTTGTGGAAACTATGTCATTAGCTAAGGCTGCAGTTCTCTTCCGTGAGCTCGGTCTGAGGCACTTGTTGGTGGTGCCAAAGACTCCAGGGGTAAGCCTCTCTCTCCCTCTCTCTCTCTCTAATAGTCCAAATTAAAAGCACATCCAAGTAGTACATGTTACGCATAGAAATTTTTGTTTGCTTTTCCTACGCAACTCCATAATGTTCAGTGATGTTTGCACTCTTTAATCTACCTCGTCATAGAGTTTTATATATCTTTCTATATTTTGATTCTCCGTGCCAGGAACTCAATCATCCCTGCCAATATCTTGTAAATATAAGTTATGCACTGTGATTTCTAGTTCCTTTTCTTCTATTCTCTCACCTCACGTACATTAATTGTTGTCTTCATAGGTATATTTCACTTTGTATCATCTGCTCTAATTTTATCTTCAACTTTATTACTTTTGAAAGGATTATATATATATAATAATAATGTTGCTTGACAAATTTTTTTTTGGTGCCAGAGGCCTCCAATTGTTGGAATCTTGACACGACATGACTTTATGCCAGAGCACATCTTGGGACTATACCCACACTTCCATCTTCACTAGTAAATGAAATTGTCATGAACCTGAGCATTTTCTCATTTTTGAGATATTCTGTATTATTTAGTAATTTCATTATTATATTATAACTAATTTATATTGGAATTGGAGGGGTCAGGAGCTGTCTATTCGAGGTTGAATATCTGTGGAAAAAGGATATTTTCACTTGAAATTGTTCTATTCACTATTTACCTTTATTTATTATTTGACTGTGTGGATCACAGTGCAAGAATCATATTGAATATTTCCCAAATAAAAGGAAAGAGAAGAAAAGAATCATATTGAAGGCTTATTTTTATTATATATTTATTAGATTACATGCATGTTTATCGAGCAATTTTTTTTCCTTTCTCACCATATGAGACAGTAAAAAAGTACCCAGCTTACAAACTGCCTCTCAATTTGTATGCAGAACTCCAGAATAAATTCTCCGAGCACATTAATGTTCATCAATGGCTTAAAAACTTTGGGAAGAGGACCAGGTAAGCCCACCAGTTTTTTGGAATTGATGATATAGGTTTAGTAGTTTTTTAAATGATAATTTAGTTCATTGGTTTTGAAAAAATGATAACGTTGTCAAATTTTTAACAAATCTCTGTGATTTTTTGGTTAGAATTAAGTATCAATATTTTATAACATTAGACGGGGTTAGGATAGAGATCGTAATTCTTACCATGTTCTTCGAACTTATATATCCTATTTTAATAAATATATAAAAATTTAATATTTTAATTTTTATAGATTTAATTACATTTAAATTCAAACTAATTATAAGTAATGAATTATATATTTTATATTTCATCTTCAAGTTATATTTTTATATTACTAAAACATCAATAATTTTTTCATTTATAAAAATTATTTAAACTATTTATTTAAATTCTAAATTTTATAATTTATTTTTATTATTTTAAACTAGTTTGTAACCAAATTCTATCAATTTTATTTAATATAAAATGATTATGTATTTGTTGTTATATATATATATATTTTTTTCTATTTTACATAAATATTGTTTGTTTTTGTATTCTTTATTGATTGAAATTTTTTATTTTTTATTATAAAATATTTATTATTAGCTTACTTATATTATAATTTTTTTATAATAAAAATAAAAAAATAAATATTTAAAATATTATTTGGATCTTTATTCTCCATTTAGAGTCTATGTTTCCTATTGATGATTCCCCTATATTCTTGCAAGGATTATAAGTAAGGATGGGGATAAATTCTAAATGGTAGATAGACATCCTCCCTACGTTGACAATCCTAGGTCCAAATGTCTAATTATATATATATATTTGTTCTTTTAAAATTTTATTTTAAAAAATGTTTCAACATATATTCATATTAGAACTTTCTTTTTTTAAAAAAATAAAAAGTTAATTTGTTAGTAAACCTAAAATTTATTCACGTAGATTAAACTATTATTTTTTAAAACTAATGTATTAAACTGTTACTTTTTAAAATTCAGTGGACTAAACAATCACAAAAACAAACTATTGGATTTAAGCACTCTAACTGCAATAATTAGTGAATCTGTACTCAAAAACTAAACTTTTGTATTCAATGTTCCTCTCTATAGTTATTTTTCATTTATAAATATGAAAAATGTTAATGTTCTCTTCTCTTTTTTTTTTTTTTTGTAAACAAGTAAATTTCATTCCTCAAATAGTAGCAGGATTATATAATAAGTTATCCAATAGGAAAACCTGATTTATAAAATCTGGACAAGCATGAAAATTAACAAAAAATTCTAATGAACGAAATTTTGCCCAAATCATCCAAATGTGTGCAATAAAATTTGCACTTCTGATACTGAAACGGATTATAGTCTATAGAATAAATTGTAGATATCATTACACATCCCACAAAATTAAACCCAATTGAGAATAATCTTTTGTTGAAGATCGAATAAGAGAAAATGCATTAAGAGAATCACTTTCCAAGATAACAGATTTTGCACCCATCTCAAAAGTCAATTTAGGCCCTTCTCTTAATGCCAATATCTCAGCAGTGAGAGCATTATCAACATAAGAAGATCTTACGACGCAAACCGTAACAAAAGCTCCATTGCTATCTGTAATAACTATCCCCTAACCCAAAATGTTGGAGTTCCATCCCAAGTAGCATCAAAATTGGTACCCCTATTCTGCATGGAAGAGAGGAATATTTTGAGTGATTAGAAAGGTTTGCCGAAGCAACTCTATTTACTTCTGCGGCATCTAACTCCTTGTCATGAATCGATAGACCAAAATATACAAAAAACTTTATTCACATCTGCCTTGCTCAATTTGTAAAGATTGAGATCCAACCATTTCAAAAAAAGAAGAGAGTTTGAAATAAAATACTGAACATCTAACTTGCTTTCCCTCAAAGAATATTAAGATCACGTAAATTTACACGTATTTGCACCCATACTAATTATAGTATGACATATGGCAAAAAAAATTTAAAAAAATGAATAATTTTTTTCTATTTTCAAAATTATTTAAATACTTACTACATTAATTTATAATTAATGAGTGTAAATTTATCTAACCCTAACATTACTCATCCCTCCATATATCCACTGATTTAGCACAAGTAACCAGAGCATGTAAAACTGTCTACTAGGCTTCTCCACACCTTCTACAAACAGGTGAAATAGGTATCTTGCACTGAGCTAAATTACCATAAGTCGGCATTTGGCAGCTCTCCAATTAAGGAGTTGGATTAAAGTAATTGTGAAAGTTCAATTAATGGATGTGCTTTAAGCTATTAATATCACAATCCAAATTATTTATGGGCTTAAACAAAGGACAAATTTCTTATGGGTTTGGAAAGGAGGCTAATGAAGTATGAGACTACATCTAATATCAAAAATAATAAATTTAGAAATTAAAATTATCAATTTCAAAAATAAAACATATATATATATATATGTATAACTAAAATAACTTTATATTTAATCTTCATCAAAATCACCACCAAATCTCCGGTGTCTATTATCGACAACCATCATTAATGACTTTGTCGGAGGTTCGACAATCACTGTTGGAAACCTTATCATAGGATCGGCGATCACTACCAACAAATCTATTAGGCTTACAAATTTTTTCTCAGTTTACAAAATAACTATACATTTCTCTAACATTTATATAATGCTTACAAAATTATTATTATTATATACTAATATGTTTGGTTGTGTTTGGATAGATATTTATTTGAATATTATGTATTTTAATATATATTTCTAGTTTTTGTACATCGTACAATTTTTTTTCTCAAATTTTGTACTATTTATTTTAGACAAATATATTATTTATTTAATATATTTTCAATTTTTGTATGATTTACATAATTTTATATAAAATTTGTACTGTTTATATTAGATAAATATGTATAAACTTTATAGAATTTATAAATTATTGTACATATTTTGTATATTTTATAAAATGATAGCAAAGCCATATGGTTTTTTTTATGTCGAAGGCCTTAAAATTAGCTATAATATAAAAGAACCACTGCTAGACTGACTAGTAGTTGAATGCTCTTTATTGAAAGGAGTAGGATGTTTAGGGGTGTTAACGATCCGATTTGGTCCGATTTTAGGTAAAAATAATTAACCGGATCAGACTAGACCATTTAATTATTAAAATATATTGAACTGAACAGTTTGGTCCGATTAATAATGCATAAATATGATACACTTAATGATATATCTTTGATTAAAATATGAGAAATAATATGAAAATTTTAATATATTATTAATTCGGTCCGGTTCGATTTGATCGGTTCAAAAATTAATATAATTAGATCGAACCGTTTGAATTTTTTTTAATCAATACAAATTAGACCGGATCGAACAGTTTAAAAAAATGAGTTTAATTAATACAAATTAGACTAGATCGTTTGATTTATAAAACCGTTCGATTCGATACGGTACGATATAATTTGGTTTTTTGGTTTAATCTGGTTCGATTCAGTTTCACCCGTACTAATGTTCCACCCATTGATTGGGAAAAGTAGTAGTGATAAAACCCCATTCTTTTAGCAAAGAATGAACAATATTGCTTATTATAAACACTAATATTTTATGTTATTTTATAAGATGTACACAATTTGTATATAAAATTTTGAGCTTTTTAGAAATTTTATTTTATAAGCTCTACATAAATTTTACATATTTTTTAAGAGATATATTAAATTTATATTGATTTACATGAAAAATTATTAAATTATCACATTAAACAAAAAATAAATTTTGGAATAAATAAGTTTTGAATTATATATATTACTCTACACAAATAATTTTATGTTTAAGGTTATAGAAAGTGTATATAATAATGTAAGTTATACAAAATTGAATTTTAAAATAGATGAATTTTGAATTAAAAATGGTAATTTATATTAACATTTTTACATTCTAGGATTATTCTACAAGTTGTATAAAAATATAACATAATTTTATACACATTATTGAAATGTTATAAAAATGTACGATTATTTTGTAAGTTGTAAAGAAAAAATTGTAAACCTTACGGATTCGTTGACGATGGTCACCGGGCCTCCAGCAAGGTCATGGACCCTTTGGCAAGGTCACAGGGTGGTAGTTATTGAATTTTTGACGAGATCACAAGTGGTGTTTATTAAGGTTTGATGGTGATATATGTGAAGAGTAAATATAAGATTATTTTAGTATTTTTAATGTATTATATATGTTTTTATTTTTTAAAAATTATGCATTTTAATGACTAAATATATTATTTTTGTATTTTTTATTATTAGATGTAAATATCAATTATATTAAGTCTTTTATTCTATGATCTCATTTAAGGATTGTTTTTATTTTTGACTACTGTACTACTTAATTTTTAACACATGTCTAAAAATATTTTCTTCGTTCTCACATAAAAAAATATTAAGACATAACCCAGTTTCTTGGCAATATTTATACCTTAATTTTTTTTTATTGTTTCCCGACAAGATTGAGATGACATAAAACTCTATAAAACAAAAATGCTCTACAATGAAATTAATCAGAGATAAGGAAAAACAAAAAAGAATAGAGGGAGATAAAGACATTTTATTCTATGATCTCATTTAAGGATTGTTTTTATTTTTGACTACTGTACTACTAAATTTTTAACACATGTCTAAAAATATTTTCTTCATTCTCACATAAAAAATTATTAAGACAACCCAGTTTCTTGGCAATATTTATACCTTAATTTTTTTTTTTATTTTTTCCCAACAAGATTGAGATGACATAAAACTCTATAAAACAAAAATGCTCTACAATGGAATTAATCAGAGATAAGGAAAAAAAAAAAAAAAGAGGGAAATAAAGACATGTACAGTATGCTAATCAAACAAATTAGATTGTACTTACAGTTGTAGAATCTATCTAAAAAATTATGCAAGTTCGTAAATTAATAACCTAAAAATAAAGACATTTGTATTGTGCCAAAATATAAGGTACCCATAATCCTTTAGCACAGATCAAGCTACATATATAAGAAGTGAAACAACAATGTGTGAAAAAATAAAAATATGTAACTCCCCCAAGCAAAAATTTATCATAAACACACCTTCTATGTTTGGAGTAGTTATTATCAAATACTTTAAAAATCATATGAACTATGAAGTAATTAAATGTTAAATCTAAAACAAGCACATAACATAAAACAATATCAGTCAATATTATATTTATCTGTTTTACTATAAAAATACTGACTAAATGAATTAACGTATTGTTTTTTCGTTGAATTAACGTTATTGTTATATTAAATTTATATAATCATATCATTAGTTATATTCTTTAAATATTAAGAATTTACATACAATAATTAATGGAATGATAATAATTTTAGTTAATTCATACAGTAATTTCTCTCTGAACATAATTCACTAAATTATAAATTTATTATTTAAAAATGCATTATGACATGTAAATGAGCGTTTTTGTAGTATTATTAAAATTGAGAAAAATTGTGTATTTTCCTTTTTATAGAGAAAATACGCTCTTTAATAAAAAATATATAAATTAAGTATGAAAAGACAGAAAGAAATAATTAGTTTATAAACACCATGTATATTTAAAACATTAATTATCTTAATTATTAATCAAAACCAAATGTATTCTAGTTATATTTTGTGAGTGAGGAAATTACAACAAGACGATTAAGTGTATTCTAAGAAAAGCCACTAAAAGTCATACTTTGAAACCAAATTTCAAAAATTATATTATTTAATATGATTTTATAGTATAAGAATGCAAGACTTTATGACTTAACTTAAATATCATAAATATCAACAATCTAACAACAAATTCTTGCAAAAAGAAATTCCCCAACATCATTCATGATCATGTTTAAGCCAAAACTTGCTTTCCTAAAGTTCTAGAAGGAACTTGCCAATTTTCATTGAATAAATTTTCTAGTGCAACATGCTAGAAATCTATTGTGGTAGTTTAGAGCTGATGGGTTAACTGATCGATTTTTACAGTACAGCTAATTTGAAACGAAGATTGACAAAATACATAGCATTACTGGAGAATCATAAAAAAAAGACTAAATAAGCTTATGAAATGATGGGATTTGTACTCTTGTACTCTTGTACTCTTTCCCTTTCTATTTCTTTTTTTCTTTTTTTCCTGTACATGTCCACATGTTTTGTTTCACTTGAATTTTATACAGAGCTTTATACCAATTTCCCTTTAATTTATAACCATGGAAAGGGTAATTCACAAAGTATCTGAAGTACTAATTACTTATAGAAATATCAATCATCAATTGAAGTACACCATGTGCCTTTTCGATAACGTATTCAAAAAGTATAGATTTTTAAAGACATAAAACTCACGGACTTTTACGGTGTTTTGAGTTAAAAACACAATATTTAACAATTATTATCTTTATCCCATGAGATTTATAAGGATTTCATTTTTTTTCTCTATTACATTCTCTATCTCTCCTACTATAAAATACGTAAGGGTCTATGAAATAAAATCAACTCAAATTCACATTACTTTTTCAGAGTTTTCATAAGGCCTTAAAAAATTAAAATCCATTGAAATCTACGACTTTTAAAAACATATTAAAATGCTAATTGAATACGTCCTCTTGGATTAAACTACATTATTGAACAGATTTCATACTTGATAGTTGATCCTCAGTTAAGAAATATAGAAAATAAAAGAAAGAACGTGACAATCAACAGATGCATAACACATGTACTTGAATAGTATAATTATATACAGCTTCTTCAAGAGAATGGAGAGAGAATGAAAAACAAACCAGTACTATGGTGAATACGTGAAAACAATAATTACATTGTGAAGTATAAAAGCCAACCCCTCTTCAACTAATGAGAGATTTGAATATCAATAATTTAATCCACACCTTCCTTGAAAGGACCGGATTCATGCATCAGTTTCATCACAAGCTTAACCTAGGATATAAAAAGCATTCTTATTGTAAAATAACCATAATGAGAAAATTAAGGAAAATACAGAGTGGGAAAAAAATGACCAGAGGCATTTATCCTAAGACGACCAATGTCCTTAAAAGTTAACCAAGAAGAAATGTTGAACCATGAATGACTAATAGAAACAGAAAAGAGAGGAAATAGAAAATACATTAAAATTCATTTCCAAAAAAAAACATGCAATGCAAGTCCTACACAACTGTCAAACATGCTGCAGCATTTACCAATTCATCAGTTTCACAAATTTGAGAGATCCTCAGAGTAAAACAAGAGTTGAACGAATCAAGAAATGGACAAAAATGACATCAGCCTATGATCAAATCAAAGAAAATAATTAAAATACTAAGTACCCCAACAAAAACAAAACATACATTGCTCTGAGGATAATCAAATATGCTAGAAACTAGATATGGTTTCAGACCACCAATGGATATATGTACTTTCCATCAAAATAATCAAGTGCTAAGAATCAATGGGATGCAAGATTTGTGCACTATACAAAGACAATAACCTAGAAATCAATTTAATCATAAAAGATAAAAAAAAATTGAAAAGGCTCTCTAACATAAGTGCTGAAGGAAATATTGAGAGAAATGGTAAAGAAAAACTGAAGTATTATTTTTATTTCTCTTATTCTTTTCAAATGTATATACAACAATATAAATAGGATTAAGAGTTAGACAAATAGACCACTAATTTAAGAATAATACACTTGGTATCAACAATTACATTACAACCTGTTGAATAACTAATTCATAGCCTGTACAACCACTAATACAACCTAATTAAAGATAATCTCTCAAAAATTCTACACTCCCCTCAAGTTGGATGATAGATATTAATCATTCCCAACTTGCAACTCAGTTCTTTAAAGATAATTCGAGGCAATTCTTTGGTATGGATATCTGTAATTTAATGACGAGTAGACGTATATAGGAGGTCCACAATTTTTTCATCTAACTTTTCTTTAATGAAATTACGATCATTTTCTACATATTTGGTTCGGTCATGATGAATTGGGTTTTTTGCAATTCTTATTGTAATTTGATTGTCACAATACATGTTAATAGGTTCAGTAGTTGTGAAGTCCAGTTCATTGAGTAGTCTTCTTAATCACATTCCTTCATAAATCTCATGAGCTATAGCTCTGAATTCAGCTTCTACACTACTTCGAGCAGCTATTGATTGTTTCTTATTTTGTCAAGTTACAAGATTCTCCCACATGAATGTACAATACCCAGTGGTAGATCTACGATCCACTATAGAGTCTGCCTAGTCAGTATCTACAAAAACTTCAATTTTCTTAGTGGGATTCTTACTGAAGTACAATCCCTTTCCTAGTGTCATCTTGAGATACCTAAGTATAGGATAGACCGCCTCTATGTGTTCTTTAGTGGGACTATTCATAAATTGACTTACAACACTCACTGAAAAACCAATATCTGGTCTAGTGTGGAATAGGTAAATGAGTTTCCCACTAATCTTTGATAACGACCTTTGTCCACAGGTGCACTGTTTTCTTTGATTTCGATTTTTACAGTATAGTCCATCGGAGTTTCTGCCGATTTACATCTCATCATTCCAATTTTCTTGAGAAGATCAAGTACATATTTCCTTTGAGATATAGATATGTCTTTCTTTGTTCGGGCTACTTCCATTCCTAGGAAATATTTGAGATTGTCTAGATCATTGATCTCAAATTCATTGGCTAGAAACTCCTTGAGTTTATTCATCTCAATTGTAGAATTATGAGCAATATCATCTACGTACACAATTAGAACTATTGAATCATTAGAGAAATGTTTGACGAAGAGTGTGTGATTTGATTGGCATTGATTGTACCCATATCTCTTCAGAACTTTAGAAAACATATCGAAACAGGCACGTGGAGACTACTTCAATCCATATAAGGACTTCTTAAGTTTGCAGACTCTATTGGTTGAAGTAGGAGTATTCCTTAGCATTGTTAGTTTTCAATACTTGGATTTTTGTTTGAAATTGGGTTTGAATTATAGTATTGAAATTTTTAAAGATTTGATCTGTTTCAGATTTTTCTTTCATGAGAAATAACCTAGTGATTTGAGTATGATCATCTACAAATGAAATGATCTGTTATGTTTTTGATTCGAGAAGGTTCCCAAATATCAATGTGAATTAATGAGAAAGGATGTGATTTTTTATGTGGAAGATTAGGATATGAATTTTTAACATGTTTTGAAAATTGACATACTTCACATTGAAAATCCTTTGAATTTTTATTTCTAAAGGATGAAGGGAAAAGTTTTTTCAAATACAAGAAATTAGAATGACCTAGGAAATAGTGATTCAACATGATTCTACTATCATTATTGGACTTAATATTTAACAAAACTTTATTTTGATAAGGAACCTTGGATACAGCTTGGAAGACTTGTTTTTCTAGAGGGTCTTCACTTTTGAGGAGATAGAGTCCCAAGCATTCTTTAACATTGTCAATCATTTTCCCCGAAACCAAGTTCTGAAATTCACATAGATTGTGAACAAATTTAGCCACATAATTTTTATCACGGGTGAGTTTAATAATTGATACGAGATTACCATCAAGGGTGGGCACAAGAAGGACATAATGTAGAATAAAGGAAATTGAAATTTTTGTTGAACCAATCCATGTTACTTTGGATACTGATCTATCGAAAATTCTAACAGTATGTCCTTCTTGGTAGGTTTTAAGATTCATAAGAAGAGAAGCATCACCCGTTGTGTGGTATGAAGCACCTGAATCAACAATCTATAATCTCATAACCTATTTCACACTAAGAACGTTGAGGGTGTTACTGATTGAGCTACAGTGACAGCTGATGTTGGCAAGAATTGTCCAAATATTTTCTAGAGGAGATCAATATGTTCCTTGCTAGAGCAGATTCAGGTGAAGTAGTTCCATGGATTGTGGAGGCAGTATTTCCATGGCTTTCTTTGTTGATGTGCCATACAGAGAGTGGCTTCCAATCAGCTGGCTTTCCATGAATTTTCCAATAGGTTTCCTTAGTGTGACCAAGTCTACGACAATGATTACACCAAGGTCTTCCTTTTTGGGGATAGTTGTCTGCATTCTGAGATTACTGGTGTCTCGAGCAACAAATGCATACCCTTCTCCAATCACTGAAATGGAAGATTGAGGACCCATCATCTTTTTTCGATTCTCCTCTTAGCAAACTTCGAAGAAGGCTTCACGAATGCTTGATAAGGGTTTTGTTCCTAGAATTCTACCTCACACATCATCAAGATCTTTATTGAGTCCTATCAAAATTTGAAAACCCGCTTCATTTCAACAATCTATTTGGACAAGATTCTGTCTGCTGGACACTTCCATTCGTGAACCTCAAAGAGGTCTAACTGCTGCCAACATCGAGTGAGATAGTTAAAATATTGGGTAACTGATGACTCTATTTGACGAAAATCATAGAAGATGCTTTCGATCTCAAATAATTCGGACATATTATCATAACTGGAATAAGTATCTCTGACGACATCCCATATTCCTTTGGCAGTATCGTAGAGAAAAAAGTTCTCTTCAATCTCGTTCGTCATGGAATTTATCAACCAAGACATCACCATATCGTTCTCAAATTTTCATGTTTTGTATTTCGAATCGCCCTTGTTTAAGGCTGCTGCATCTCCAGTGAGGTAATCGTCTTTTATCTTTTCGCATATAAATATCATGAGAGATTGGGACCACTAAAGGTAATTGTGCTCATTTAATTTGTGACTAGTGATAGGCAAAATATTGTTCTCGGTGGAACCTCCATTGGAATCAATCATGATAGGTTTTCCTGTGGCCATTGATGCTAGGACTGTAGTGAAACTGATGTTATTTCAATTTGGACTTATTTGATATGTGGGCCTATTAGTTATTGGGTTGATTGGGCCTATTGGTTACTGGGTTGATTGGGCTTATTAGTTACTGGGTTGATTGGGCTTATTAGATATTGGGCCTATTAGTTACTAGGATGGTGGCAGCCGACTCCAGAGAGTGAATGTTGGATGATTGGAGGGCAACGACAAAGTGGAACAGGAAGCGTCAAAGTGGAGGACAACGACGACTGAGTAAATAGGAATCGCCGAATTGGAAGACGACAACGGCTGGGTGCCTACATAATAGGAAATGGGCTCGCGATGAACCAGGTAGAATTGTCCACGAAGAATTGTGATGTTCGTGGGGGATGAACCAGGTGGTGCCTGGGTTATGAATAGTGGGGGAAGTCGTTCACGACTGTGATTGAAGTTGCGCGAGACTTGTGATTGAGATCTCGTGAAACTGATGGTTGAGATTGCGCGAGATGAGGTCGACCAAGACGACAAAGGTAGAACTAAAATAGAATGGGTCGAGTCGCCCGATACCTCAAGAAGGGTCGCTATTCCCAACGCGTTGGCTCTGGTAGCCCCGTTTACTTCTCTACAGTTCTTGAATATCTTGCTGCTGAGGTTTTGGAGCAAGTTGGGAATGCAGAATCTGCTTCCAAAGAAGGCTGGTATAGGTAAGGGCAAGATTGAATTTCAAAAATGCTCTGATACCATGAAGAAAATATTGAGAGAAATGGTGGAGAAAAACTGAAGTATTATTATATTTCTCTTCTTTTAAATGTATATATAACAATATAAATAGGATTAGGAATTAGACGAATAGACCACTAATCTAGGAATAATACAGTTGGTATTAACAACTAAATTACAGTCTGTTCAACAACTAATTCAGAGCCTGTAGTACCACTAATACATCCTAATTAAAGATAATCTCTTAGAAATTCTACAAGTGCTTACTAAAATTATGCAATATGTATGTATAACTACCTGAGCTGATTCACGCACTAAAAATTCCTCTATGGCCTTCCTGAAATCTTCATCCAGTAGGTAATGGCAGCTATAAGTTGTCACAGGCAGATAACCACGCTGAATCTTGTGCTCACCCTGAGCTCCTGCCTCTACTGTTTTGAGGTTGAGTTCAATTGCTGCTTCAATTGCCTGCAATGACAAATAGATCATTGGCAGTAAGTCATGCATCACATAAACATGCTCACAAGAACACTGTCAAAGTGGCCCCACAGATTTTTCTTTGTATCTACTTTTGTTGATTGGAGGAAAGCTTGAGATAAGACATGTCTAAGATCAATAACAGATGTATTTTTATCTTGTAACCTACGTAAAAGTGAAAGATGAAATAAGTGGTTCATTATGGCCCTAGATTCAGGTTATAGGGATGGGGAATTGGCAATAAGGCAAACTTGAATGGCTAACAGTTACATAAACTAAGTTTACATCAATGCTTCAAGGTCGTTGTTGAAATCCTTGATTCTCAGTATTTACAGCATTGATTGTCAACATTTACAGCATTTAAATTTATGCAAAATATGACTTTTTAGGAATATGTAATTATGGAAATATTAGGAATTTAATAGGTAATATTATTTTTATAAATTAAGATATTTAGTTTCCTTTTTTATTCTTACAGTTTGTACTATAAATTAGTGGTTAAATTATACAAAATATATTCAAAAAAAATACAAAAGAACAATATGTTGTTCCAAGTTTCATTCTAATCTTCATGGTCTCATAGCTTTGTTTTAAACCCAATTATCTAAAAAATCAGAGATAAACTTTGAAACACAACGAAGATTCAGAAACTAACCATGAATTCAAGTAGCCATGACAGCCCACTCTTGCAACTCACTATGTAAAAGGTGAATGAGCGGAATTTTAGAGAATGGGCTCAATCAATGAAGCTAGTTATTGATGGCAAAAGGGAAATTATGTTTCCTATCTGGAGAAACAAAAAAAAAACGGCCACCAACACCGGTGCTTTTTAACGTTGGAGCTTGGAAAATTCCATGGTGACAACTTGATTCATCCACTACATGATCCCCTCAATCGGAAAAACTTCTCTTCTTACCAACGATAAAAGATGCCTAGTAAGATGTACGTGAGACTTGCTCCGACAAGAATATTCGTCTTAGATTTTTGAAATAAAAATTAGGCTCTAGCAAATGAAGCAAGGCAAGGAAGTGACATAATATTAAAAAGAAATGGTTTCCTTATGGCAAGAACTCGATTTGAGTTTCGAAGAAAAATGGGAGTGTCCAATGGATAGTATACGTTATTGGAAAATAGTTGAAAACGAACGGATAATCAAGTTCTTGGACAGATTGAACATGGAACTTGATAGCACCCAAGATAGGGTGCTTGGCCGACAACCACTATCGTCTGTGAGTGAGATCTTCTTTGAAGTCCATCGAAAGGAAAGTTGGGGCAAAGTGATGCTAAGGGAATATTGGGTTTCGACTCTCTTCCATCCTTTGCGAATTAGCGAGAGAAATCAAACCTAAAATTTAATTGGGAAGCCCATGGTTTAAGTGATGGGCTTCATGGTTGGATCATGGGATTTATTTTAACAATGTAAACCAACCCAAAACAGGGCCAAGTGCAAGCCTAATTCATGGGCCACATGGAAATCAAGTATGGACGGGCCCAAAAACATAGCAAAAAAAAAAATTGAGCATTGTCATAAGTCTAAATATACTAAAAACAAATTCAACGAAGCTCGTGAATTGAAAGCTGAGACAAAACAGATTCTAGAGTTATCAAGCCTCGATTGACCACCATAAATCTCATGAAAGTGTAAGTATAGGAAGAACGTTCAATCCAGAACAACAAGAGCAACTCTATAAACTTTCTTTCAATTTTCAAAATTATAGATAGTAATCTACAAATGCTTCATTTGCTTCCCTAGCCTACAAAGGTACATATTTAAATACACTTGTTACCTAAACAAAATTCCTTGAAGTATTGATTTTGATGCGTCAGATCGTATGACTAATGCCTATCATTTATTCATCTCTTACTTATCGTATACTAGGAATCTTAAAGTTAGAATTGTACATGGACCTTTCTCATTAGTTGTTGAAAAATGAAGTATTCAAATTTCTAACTCTATAATTCTCAAATATGTACTCCATGTTCCAAACTTATCTTGTAAACTCATATCTATTAGCCAGTTGAAAAAAAACACAATGTTATACTAAATTTCTTCCATCCTATTATCTTTTTCAAAACCTATTATCGAGAAAGATGATTGATAGTGCTAGAAAGTGAAAAGTTGCCCTACTTTAAAGAGATTTTTGTGAGTGAATGATGTCAAATTGCTATATGTTTCATTAATGTTCCTAGAAACTGTAACCATTTGATGTACCAAACATGTTCAGATATAAAGAAAAACAATTTTAGTTTTAATCCCTTAATATCTCTACATGATATCTGAGCTTTGATTCACCCTGACCTAACTTTTCTATGGCTAAAACGTTTTTCAACCAACTGGTGATAGATCCAACCCTCTACGAGTCTACTTTAATATCAAGTAACCCTAAGTCTCTTGAAACTCGAGTTATCTATTGCTCTTAGAAAACTAACTCGGTCTTCTAAACTTCATCCCATCTCAAGATTTGTTTCATACAATACACTATTTCCTAAATTTCATGATTTTACTATTAACCTTAATAAAACAGATATTCCAATAAATATCCATAAGGTCTTAAAATTTCCTAAATAGAGAGAAATTGTTATAGAAAAAATGAGGGCACTAGAATAAAAATGGAACTTAGGATGTGACAAAACTACCAATAGAAAAGGTACCAGTTGACTGCAAGTGGGTTTTTACATTAAAATGCAAGACTAATGGAACAATAGAAAGGTCTAAAGCCCGTCTGGTTGTAAAAGGGTTAACACAAACATGTGGAATTGACTATACATGAAACATTTGCACCTATAGCTAAACTAAATAAAGTGCAGACTCTCTTGTCACTAGTAGCAAATTTGGATTGGCATCTCCAACAACTAGAAATTAAAAATGTCTTTTTAAATAGAGAATTAGAAAAATAAGTTTCATAACTATACCACCAAGATTATGCAAAGGTGGTGAAAATGTGATACGCAAATTAAAAAAATCATTGTATGGCTAAAAACAATCACCTAAAGCATGGTTCGATAGATTTGTAAAAGTAATGAGAAAACAAGGATACCAACAAGGACAATCAAATCACACAATATTCTTCTGACACACTGGAGATAGGAGAAAAACAATCTTGATAGTCTATGTTAGAGGAAATTGATAGACTAAAGAAAGCATTGGCGACAGTATTTGAAGTTAAAGATCTAGGACAAAAGCTATACTTCTTAGGAATAAAGATTGCAAGGTCAAGAAGAGGAATAAGTGTCTCTCAAGGAAAGTATGTTCTTGATCTTCTCACAGAGAGTGAAATGCTTGGGTGTAAACCAAGTGATTCCAATCGAGGTTGGGAAAAAATTAGACGAGTTGGGAAAGTCATTGAACAAGGATAGGTAACAAAGATTGGTAGGAAAGCTGATATATATATCTCACACTATATCTTACATTGCATTTGTAGTTAGTATGGTGAGTCAACAAATGCATTTCCCAACAGAAGCTCATATTGAATCAGTTTACGAAATTCTATGATATCGAACTTTATAGTGATTACAAGGCAATCATCAGTATTTCCCTTAATTTTGTGCAGCACGACAAAACTAAACATGTGGAGATGATTTCATTCGTAAGCTGATTGCATGACTTATGTCCCAATAAAAGAGCAAATCGCTGATATCTTCACCAAAAGGCTTCTTATGTCAAATTTCAATGATTTCATTCGTAAGTTGGATATGATTAATATTTATGATTCAACATGAAGGGGTGTTGAAATCTCAAATAGAAATGCATTTCACTTTATTTGATTTGATTATATTAAAAGATTAGACTTTATTAGACTAATTCTTACCTTATAAGGAGTTTTTCTTTTTTGAATATTTTCAATCATAATTATGAGATTTTCTTTCCTTATTTTCTAGACACAGTTTTCTTATAAATAATGTAACTATTTGATGTACAAAACATGTTTAGATATACAGAAAAAAAACTTTTAAGTTTTAATCCCTCTTAATATTTATACACAATTTATATTTATAAATAATCAAATATTTAATTTTTAGTGTGAAATTTGTGAGTTTACTAAGCATCAATGTACCTCTTTTTCAAAATCTCAATATAAACCTTCTAAGCCCTTTACATTAATTTATGGTGATTTATGGGATCCATCTCATATTCTTAATCGTACTCATAGTAAATAGTTTGTTACATTTATCGATGATCATACCCTGATTTGATGGGTTTATTTGTAAGAAAAAATTGATGTTCGAGATGTCTTCATTATTTTTAGAAATCATGTTCTTGATGGTGTAATTTCAAATAAGGTGATTCAATGTATCAGAGGACGAAGAACATAAGCTAAGTTCATGAAAGAATTTTCGTTGATGTATGTTGAAGGATTATATTGTCCCACATCGACTAGACTAAACGTTCGACTGTAGTGCAATTTATAAGTGTGGGCAACTCTTAACTCAATGAGATCTTATTGGGTTGAGTTAGGCCTTGGATTTATATAACATGGTATCAAAGCATTTGGGTTACAAAATTTGGGAATTTTTTTTTCCGTTCAAATTAGAGGTTGATTTTGGGTAAATACAAATTAGGATTTGGTACATTTTTGAGTTCCAACTCAAAACACTCTTTTGGAGTGCACATTTTTCTCACCGCCGGCACAGGGAGGAAGACTAGCCGCCGACCAACCAAACCCCGAAGTCCGGTCACCAGACGAGCCGCGAGTGAGCCACACGCGCCATCGTGACTTTTTGTCAACTTTCCATGCGTCTCACCGTCGACACAGGGAGGAAGACCAGCCGCCGACCGGCCAAACCCCGAAGTCCGGTCACCAGACGAGCCGCGAGTGAGCCACACGCGCCACCGCGACTTTCTGTCATCTTTCCACGCGCCGGCGCGTGACAGCGGGTCCCTGCAGAATTCTTCTCCGATCGACCTCGTGTCGCTCTCCGTTGTTCCCCTGCGTCATCTGTGATGGTTTGGCACTCATCGCTTGTGATTGTTCAGGTTTGGGTTCTTCCAATTTTGTGTTCTTGTTCGCTACGTGTTTGGTCGCTACTGTTGTTGGATTTTGTGTTCGTTTGCTCGCTGTCTTGTCGTTTGTAAGAGTTATGGCTGAAAAAAAATCTAATGTTGTAACGGATATGGTGCCTGTGATGTCTAAAATCACGGACCATAAGCTCAATGGCTCGAATTATTTGGCTTGGAGCAAGACCATTCGAATTTATTTGAGAAGTATCGACAAAGATACTCATTTGACTAATGATCCTCCTAAAAATGATTCAAAGCAGACATGGCTTAGAGAAGATGCTCGCTTATTTCTGCAGATTCAAAATTCTATTGAAAGCAATGTAATTGACTTGATCAATCATTGTGAATTCGTTAAGAAATTGATGGATTATTTGGATTTCTTATATTCTGGTAAAGGAAATCTTTCTCGCATATATGAGGTATGCAAAGCATTTTACCAGGCAGACAAACAAGATCAATCACTCACAAATTATTTTATGGAATTTAAAAGGAAGAGCTCAATAATTTGATGCCTTTTAGCCCTGATTAAAAGGCGGTCATGAGTTTTCTTGCCGGTCTTCTTTCTACTTTTGAGACTGCTAAGTCCCAAGTTCTTTCTGGTTCTGAGATCTCCTCTTTATAAGAGGTGTTTAGTCGAGTACTTCGTACAGAAGGCACTCCACCTTCACCTGCTCAATTAAATGGTGCTTTGGTCAGCCGAAGTAATAATTATGAGCATGGACGGTCAACTTATATGAACAGAAACAAAGGAGGCAGCTCGCACGAGTTTGAAACTCGATCACAGGACCTAGGAGGTATTGTATGTCACTATTATCACAAACCAGGACATACGAAACATGATTATAGAAAGCTTCAGTACAAGCATCAGAAAGGTCACTCGGCTCATATTGCATCTACTTCTGATACTTCTGAAAAATCGGTTCTTATCTCTACAGATAAATTTACCAAGTTCTCACAGTATCAAGAATCACTAAGGTCTTCATCACCTTCTGTCACTACTATTGCTGATTCAGGTAAATCAAATGCGTGTCTCATTTCCTCATCTTCCAAATAGGTTATTGATTCTGGTGCCACAGATCATATGACAGGTAATTCTAGTCTCTTTTCTACTCTTCAGTCACACACTTCTACCTTTACTGTTACCTTAGCCAATGGGTCACCATCTCGTGTTCTTGGGTCTGACACAATTACTCGCAATCTTAACTGTTACATCTCATTTTTTCCTAATCGTTGCTTATTTCAGGATCTTATGACGAAGAAGACTATTGGTAAAGGACATGAGTCTGGAGGCCTCTATATTCTTGATACACCAATACCGAAATCTATTGCTTGCTCTAGTGTAACCTCTCCCTTCGAGGCACATTGTAGACTGGGTCATCCATCTCTTCCTTTACTGAAGAAACTTTGTCCTCAGTTTAGTAAGGTGTCTTCATTAGATTGTGAGTCTTGTTAATTTGCAAAACATCATCGTTTTAGTTCAAATCCAAGAGTTAATAAACATGCTAGTATTCCTTTTGAATTAGTTCATTTTGATGTTTGAGGTCCTTGTCTTATTCTGTCTAAACCTGGATTTAAGTATTTTGTTATTTTTGTGGATGATTATTCTCGTGTAACTTAGTTATATTTAATGAAGAGTCGTTCTGAATTGTTTTCTATTTTTTGCGCATTTTGTGTTGAGATTAAAACTCAATTTAATGTTTCAATTCGTACTTTGCAAAGTGATAATACCAAAGAATATACATCAGCTTTGTTTCAATCTTATATGGCTCAAAATGACATGCTTCATGAAACTTCGTGTGTTGATACTCCATCTCAAAATAGAGTGGCTGAACGTAAGAACAGACATCTTCTCGAAACTGCACGTGCCTTATTATTTCAAATGAATGTTTCTAAACCTTTTTGGGCCGATGTAGTTTCAACAACATGTTTTCTTATTAATCGCATGCCCTCATCTGTTTTTTCATGGTGAGATTCCTTACAAAATTTTGTTTCCTAATAAGTCACTATTTTTGGTTGACCCTAGGATATTCGGTAGCACTTGTTTTGTTCGGGATGTTCGTCTGCATGTTACTAAATTAGATCCCAAGTCTTTGAAGTGTATCTTCCTTAGTTATTCTCGTCTCCAAAAAGGTTATAGATGTTATTGTCCTAGTCTTAACAAATATCTTGTCTCAATTGATGTTACCTTCATGGAAGACACACCCTATTTTTCGTCTTCTCCTCCTCCTGCAGGTCAGGGGGAGGATGGCGATTTGTTAGTCTATTCTATCACATCATCTGAACCTGTCTCTGATCCAGTTCCTGTTAGGCCTCTTATAACTCAAGTCTACTCCAGACATAGACCTTCTTATTCATGTCCTGTACCTGCTCCTTCGTCATCAGATCCAATCCTGAATGATGATCTTCCTATTGCATTACACAAAGGTAAACGTCAATGTACTTATCCTATTTCTTCTTTTGTTTCGTATAATTGTTTGTCGTCTTCCTCTTGCTCTTTTATTGCCTCTCTTAATTCTATTTCTATCCCTAAAACTGTTCATGAAGCCATATCTCATCCTGATTGGCATCATGCAATGATCGAGGAAATGAATGCCTTGGATGACAATGGTACTTGGGACTTAGTTGATTTACCTTCGGGGGAACGGGCTATCAGATGCAAATGGGTGTTCACAGTTAAGGTAAATCCAGATGAGTCAGTTGCTCGATTAAAGGCCCGTCTTGTTGCTAAGGGATATGCTCAAACCTATGGAGTAGATTATTCTCACACTTTCTCTCCTGTTGCTAAATTGACATCTGTTCAGTTGTTTATTTCTATGGCAACTACTCACCATTGGCCTTTGCATCAACTAGATATCAAGAATGATTTTCTTCATGGTGATCTTCAAGCGGAGGTGTTTATGGAGCAACCTCCTAGTTTTGTTGCTCAGGGGGAGTCTAGGCAAATTTTTCGTCTCCGCAAATCTTTGTATGGTTTGAAACAGAGTCCTCGTGCTTGGTTTGGAAAATTTAGTCAAGCTATAGAAACGTTTGGTATGATGAAAAACAAATCTGACCATTCTGTGTTCTACAAACAATCAAAAGTTGGTATCATTCTTTTAGTTGTGTATGTAGATGACATTGTTATTACTGGAAGTGATACTACGAGAATTTCATCTCTTAAGTCTTTCCTACATACTCAGTTTCACACGAAGGATTTGGGGATGCTAAAGTATTTCTTGGGTGTTGAAGTCACAGGGAGTAAAAAATGTATCTTTCTATCTTAGAGAAAATATGTCCTGGACTTATTAACTGAGACAGGAAAATTAGGAGCAAAATCTTGTAGTGCTCCAATGACTCCGAACATCCACCTTACAAGAGATGGAGAACTCTTTAAAGATTCTGAGAAATATCAAAGGGTGGTTGGAAAGCTGAATTACTTTACCGTGACTCGTCCAGATATTGCATATTCAGTCAGTGTTGTTAGCCAATTTATGCCATCCCCAACAGTTCATCATTGGGCAGCGTTAGAGCAAATTTTGTGTTACTTGAAAGGAGCACCTAGATGTGGTATCTTGTATGCAAATCATGGACACACTTATATTGAATGTTTTTCATATGCAGATTGGGCAGGTTCCAAAGTGGATAGAAGATCCACATTAGGCTATTGTATTTTCATTGGAGGAAATTTGGTCTCATGGAAAAGTAAGAAGCATAATGTTGTGTCACGATCGAGTGTAGAGTCAGAATATAGGGCTATGACACAATCTACGTCTGAGATAATATGGATATATCAGCTCTTGGATGAAGTAGGTCTTAAAACTTCAGTACCAGCGAAATTGTGGTGTGATAACCAAGTTGCTCTTCATATTGCTTCTAATCCTGTGTTTCATGAGCGAACTAAACACATTGAAATTGATTGTCATTTTGTTCGCGAAAAAATTCAGCAAAGTTTGATTTCTACAAGATATATGAAGACTGGAGAACAACTAGAAGATATCTTCACGAAAGCTTTAAGTGAGGTTCAGGTTGATTATCTTTGTAACAAGTTGGGCATGATTAATATCTATGCTCCAACTTGAGGGGGAGTGTTAAAGATGATTAGTTGTGTGTGTATTAGGTGTCTAACACTAGGTGAATATATTAGTTGTGTATTAGGTGTCTTAGTTATGTATTAGGTGTATGTCACCTAAGATTGTCTCTAACTTTGTATATAAATAGGTAGTGTCTTTGAATGAAAATATAAGAGTGAATTCTGAGTTTTACGTATTAGGTGTCTAACACTAGGTGAATATATTAGTTGTGTATTAGGTGTATGTCACCTAAGATTGTCTCTAACTTTGTATATAAATAGGTAGTGTCTTTGAATGAAAATATAAGAATGAATTCTGAGTTTTACGTATTAGGTGTCTAACACTAGGTGAATATATTAGTTGTGTATTAGGTGTATGTCACCTAAGATTGTCTCTAACTTTGTATATAAATAGGTAGTGTCTTTGAATGAAAATATAAGAGTGAATTATGAGTTTTACATAGTATCAGAGCTAGGCCCTGAGTTCATCGTGGTTTGTGGCCTTCCTAGATAACTAAGTGATAGGATTAGAGCCAAAATAAACAACACCGTTAGATGTAGATCTCCAATTATCAGGATCTAACCCCAATCTACATCAACAATACCATGAAGGTGAAATTGAGAAGAGGGTCGGAACACCAATCCATGAGTTGGAGTGCCATATGAGTATTTCAAAATATGCTTGACAGCAAGCCAGTGAGGAACTAAAGGGTGTGACATGAACTGACAACCTTATTAACAATACAGGAGAGATCAAGCCTAATGACAATGATATACTACAATGCCCCCAACAACACTTCCATAATGAGTAGGATTACCATAAGCAATCCTACTCATAAGCATCTTCAACACTGGTTGAGAGAGTGAAAGTAGTGATTGTGGGAGTTGCTATAGGTTTAGCTTTGATCCATATGAGTCTGATAATAGCTCACGAATGTATTTCTCTTGTGTGAGCATAAGATCACCACTAGGCAGTTTATGAACTGAAACAATAGTTGAAATGACCCCAATATTTCCAAGAAAATTTGATATGAAGTGTAGAAACCAGTTCTTTTATCTATGTATCATCATTTCCAATGATAATAATATTATCAATGTAAACAAGCAAGTAGAATGTAGGTTGGGAGGTACACTAGAGAATTGTCAGTTGTTAACTTAACAAATTGCATGTCAACAAGGCATTAGCATGAGTATCAAACCAGGCTCGAGAGGCCTGCTTTAGGCCATAAATTATTTTATTCAACTTTCAATATATTGAGGAAAGTTAGGGTTGTTCAAAATCATATGGTTGTCGCATACTCTTCATTTAATGCACCATTCAAAAATACATTATTGATATCTAGCTAATGCATAGTCCAACCTTTAATGAGTGCAATGGTTAACACCACTTTGATTGTGACTTGCTTAACAACTAGTCTAAAAGTTTGTGTAAAGTCAAAACCAAGCCTTTGGTCAATATTCTTTGACCACTACCCTTGATTTCCTCTTGTCTAGGGTTCCATTAGGCAACCTTTTGACTTAAAATTCCATCTGTACCTACTATTTTCCTATCTAGTGGAGCAAGGACCAAAGTCCAAGTATGATTCTTCAAAGAACATCAAGTTCAACATGCATTGAGGCTTTCCGCAGTGGATCATGTAAGGCTAGTTTGATAGAGGTAGGCTCATTAGGAGAGCAATCTGCTTATATAGTCAGATAGAGTTTTAGCTTATGAATACCATATTTGGAGTGTATGACCATGGAATGGGAATTAATGGTAGTGATAGGCCGAGTATCAGATAAAGAACTCTGTGCTAATGGTGTTAAATATGGGACATAAGATTGAAACTATGGAGTAAGTTGTAAATGTTAGAAAACTGAGATATAAGCTAAGTAGTTGAAGCAATGATTGAAATTGGCATTGTGATGTGAGCAACATGTGACATACTGTGAGTTGATTGTGTATCCACAGAAGGTGAGACAGAAGAAAGGGTATTCTTGATAGTGATTGGAGGTACAGAAACATTACAAAAGTTTTGGAAATGAACTGTATGTAAAACTGTATGTTAAGGAAAAGCATGAAGTGAAGAAGTATGAGATTGATGTTGGTTTGAGAAATTGTGACTCATAAAAGATCGCATCTCGACTAATGTAGAGTCTGCCTTCATTAGTGAGACATTTATAGCTTTTATGTCCGTGCCTATACCCTAAGAAGGTATAAGAAATAGATTTAGGAACTAGCTTATGCGCATTGTAAGGTCTGACACATGGGAAACAAAGACACCCAAAAACTCAAAACATAGAGTAGTCTAGGTTTTTTTTTAAAAAGAAAACCTTAAAAGGTGATTTATCTTCTAGCATGGGTCTACAAACGATTGATGATGTATGCTTGTAAAAAAAGCCTCATCCTAGTACTCATTAGGTACAAATGAGTGATGGAGCATAGTCATTCCCAACTTATTAATGTGCATGTGTTTTCTCTCAGCAAGGCCACTTTATTCTTGTGCATGAGGGCATAAGTTGTGGTGGATAATGCCCTATGAAGGGCATAAGTTGTGGTGGATAATGCCCTATGAAGCTACTGTGGAAGTGAGTCCTTGAAACTCACCACTCCAATTACTTTTTAGAATTTTTATTGTGTCTCAGTTGAAGTTTAACTTGAGTCTTAAACTGTTGGAATGATTGCAAAACATCACCTTATTCTTAGTATTTACAACATTGATTCTTAGGAGTTATATCATTTACAATAATGGAAATTGGACTATTTAGGAATCAATAATTATGAAAATATTGGGAATTTAATTGTGATATTATTTTCATAAATTAAGATATTTAGTTTCCTTTTTTATTCCTAAAGTTTCTAATATAAATTAGTGACTAAACCATGTACATATATCTTCAAAAAATACAAAGAACAATTTGTTCTAAGTTTCATTTTAATCTTCAGTCGTCATCCTCCCCTTCCTTCCCTCTCTCTATTTTTGTTATATTTTTTAATCATGGAGTAAGTCCCTAAATTGAAATCGTCATATTCTTACCTGGTAATAACATGCTTCAAAATGCAAATTTGGGTAATATTTTTGTGGATGGCATCCCCAAAGACGTCCAAATAAGGTATCTCCCCCTATAAGATTGAGAGCTCCAGCAACAAGTTCATCCCCTTGTTCAGCAACAACAAGAAGTACTTGATCTCCCATCTTTGATGCCATGTTGTGAAAGAAATTTTGAGTTAGGTAAGGACTACCCCATCTGGAGGCAAATAGAAAAAATGTAGAAGATACATTAATTATGCTTGATAGAGATCCAATTGAAGCAAAAAATAGGTCTTTTACAAAAGAGTCTTGTCATAGGGACCAAACTTGTTATCAGTGGTATTTCGATAGAACTTGTAAAAGGAATCCCAATGCCTATCCTGCCAAACAATAATCATTATTATAATTTTGCTAAGAAAACAAGTTCACACTCTGCATTAATGCCTTATAGTCATCGTATAGTTAACAAAATATAATGCATTCTAAAATACCATACATATTTTTTTTAAATAAAGGAAACCATATATGGGTGAGATTCGAACTTGGGTCTATTATGGTAAGTGGTGGGAAGTTATATCATCTGAACTACAAGCCAATCCCATGATATGCATAAAAGTGAATGAGCATCCGAACTAAGTTTGTGATTACACTTTGACATAAGATGTCTAGTCAATGTACGAAATTGAACAGACTACCTTTATTTCATAACCCTGAAGCCTTTTCATCGTCAAGTTCTGTTGCAAAACCTACACAAGGAAAGTTCATTAGTAAACTTATCACCATATGTTTATAAAATACAACCAAACTCCAACAGATATAGCAAAAAACCCAATAGAAGGAACAGGATTAAAAATTCTATATCTAATTGCTAAAGGTTGAAGAAGGCATATTCTTTTATTTTGTTCATCTATTAGGTTAGATCCCCTCGGGTGTGGGGTCGAAGGAAGGATGCAACTTTACTGAAAGGGCAGAGATAAAATGACTAAAACGTTGATATAACTCAGTCATTATCTAGCAAAGACAAAAAAATGAATAAGTCAAAGGCTTACATTTTGAATTTGGAAAAATTAGTATTCACAAATTTCATATCGGTGTATTCACAAATTTCATATCGGTGTATTCATAAGAAACTACAAATAGCAACAAAACTCCCCCAAGAGAGAATAGTGCAAATAGAAAATAGAAAAAAAATTAATTATCTCAAAAGCTTTTAGACTAATGGGCTTAGACATATCATATAAAATTAATTAACATGTTGTATGGGTTGTATAATCTTGACAAAATATTGAAACCATTAGATTTTTGTATTCAATGTTGTTAGTGCTAAAAGGTTTTGAAATTTGATCCCTAAAATAACGAAAATTAACAAGGCATGATAAAAATAAGTAAATTTGTTTGATAGGGTTAATTCAATGTTGAGATGATTTTTCGAGATTGTTCAACAAAATAATTTAATAGTGCAACAATGACCTATATACGTATAAATTGGGAGATATACCAGTTGGCAAATACATGGATGCACCCAATGATAGCCAAGATTTTTTGTTAGAGGGGCACCATATAAGTAACTATAAAGAATTGAATGAAATGAAGCATAACTTGTTTCTCAATGATCACATCTTTATTACGTTAACTACTTAGCGGGTGCAAAATGTGTAGCAATACATTTTACTTGAACACATGTAGTCAAAAGTTTGCAATTCAACACTTGGTATTACTGAGGTTCGAACACGTGACCTCTAACTCTATTACTGCATTAGAGAAGAGTTAGCGACCAATTTTCTTAAAAGTTCAAGTTGTTAGAAGATAAACTAACTATCCTCTTTTATGCTTTTTGGGTCTTAACAAAGGCAAAAATAACAAGCCAAATGTTCTATAGGGTGCTTAATCTCCTATGCATGATACTAGGAAAAAATAATTGTTTTAAACATATAATATACTTGAAAACTGAAAATGACTAAACATAGAGAGAAGAAAATGAGAGGAAGAGAGAGTATGCCAAGAAAGCTTAATCTTCATTTCGCTGATATTAGGTTTAATAGACATGTAGTAACAGCTCTTAAAAGCTTGGTCACATGGACTCTTAATGGACTACCAGACTTGGTGACAAACTGAGTTAACTAACTGACTCTAGCCTTAGACTACTAAACACTCTCTTCTTGATTAGAAATACAAGAATGGTTTAACAACGTATGAAAAACCTTGGCCGGCTAATTTGAACATGTTCCCAAATCCCTGAGTTGTTATAAATTGGTTGAAAGAATTCATATTTGTAAAATCCGCACACACGATATATAAAGGGAACAAAACTACGATTTTATGAACTAATTACATGTATTTTTCTTCTTTCTACAAGGGGCACGTGTCCTGTCTCGTTATAGTATCCCTCTATCACTACATGAACCAAACTAAATAAGAAATTTATAGATCATTGCCAAAATCCTAATTTTCTTAGCATTACATGCATATAACCAGTAATTTTTCACTAGTTTATTATTTTGGGTTTTCTTATTTTTACTGTTTCAATGAAATTATTTGGATCTAGTAAAGATTACCTTTCAAAAAAATTAAAAAACATGGCCAAACTTACCTCAAAAATAAGCTTCAATGATTCCACAATAAATCTTTTTTTACATCACCACAATTAAACAAAACAACAATTATTTTAGGAATATTGCATGAGATGACCTCTTTCAAAGAGTGCTTCATATTTGACATTCCACTACTTTTGAACATTTCTTCAATATTTTTTTTTTGTACATGCATTCAAAAGCATAAGGTCGTCAGAACTCCTGCAATTATGGCAGCAGACGACCACTAAAGTATCGACAAACCATGCTATATCTCGGTGAAAAGTTTTGCACCATGGATACTATTCTTGAACATATGTTCAAATAAGCTTCATTTTTTAACATGTGTCTAGTTTTAATATAAATTTGATCAAAAATGAAGGAAAACTGCTCCTTTGGTTTTTCCATGAAAGAAAACCTATTCAAGGTTTTAAAACTTTGACATAATTTCAAGTAAAGAAATCCTTTCTCATAAGTACATTAAGTGTGCGTTTAAATGCACCATTTAAAAGTGCTTATAGAGAACAAAACACTTTATAATGTGTTTGACATGAAAAATAAAATCACTTTCAAAGTTGCGGACCTATTCTTGCAGCAAAAGTACTTTACTGAAAAGCAAGTCCCCTTGCTTTTCAAAGAAACACTTCTTCTAAAATAAAAAAATAGGACCCACTCATGCCACTTAAATTTGTACTAATTTCAATCTTTCTCTCTTTAACTTTGCTCTTAAAAAAAATGTACTAACTCATTAATAGTGGTGTTAATAATTTTAACAATTGAAAACACTTAAAAAGATTTTTTCCCAAACATTCATAGGTGCTTCCATGGACAAAAGAGTATTTTTCACATTTTTTTTGCCAAACACATTACTCCATTACAAAACCACTTTTATTGAAATCAATGAAAACTCCATCTGAATGCGATAAAAAACTCATAATAGGAAGCATAAATTCAAGATTTAAAACACCAACCTTTTTGCGCTCTTGGCGAATACTTTTCCTTTTGCTTTGCTTCATGTCCATCAAAAAGTCATCAAAACTACATAAATAATAGCAGAGTAAAACATTATAAGGAATTTCCTTACAAAACACTAACCAAGCAAAGAAAGTATGCAACAAAAAGGCATGTGACATTAATTTGAGGTCCTAAAGTGAATAGGGGAAGAGGGATCTGAGAAAGGGGTATGAGAAAGAAAAGAGCTTCTTTCGTGGAAAACATTTTCCTTTAAATATTCTATTTCAATTTCACAACACCGAACCTGCAAGAACTGAAGGATTGAAGGTATTAGATGCAAAAAAAAGAGAGGAAGAAACCAAAAAAAGCTCACGCCGAAGATTGTAGCACAGAAACATTAGAAAATTATTTTTAAAAGCAAAATAAAAAAAGTCGTAAAAGAGAAAATATTAGAAAAAGGAAAAAATTAAAATAAATTCATAATTGAGAGAATGAAAATCAGCTCTATAAACAGCTAAGTGTTGAATATTATCTCTAAAAGTACTTAATTTAGGAAAATTAGTGGCTTAATTTAGGAAAATTAGTAGCCTAATTTGTGGTATGATTTAAGAAAATTAGTGGCTTAATTTAAAGAAATTAATGGCTTAATTTAAGGCTTAAATTATGGCACAATTTAGGAACAGTGAGTCTTACTTCATCTATAAATATGAAAGAGTTTATGCATTGAAAACCAAGGCAAAAATAAGAAAAAAATTGTAAATGTATGCTATGGTATGCACCAGACCTGATATTTCCCATGTTGTTAGTATGGTGAGTCGCTACATGCACAATCCTGGTAAGCAGTGAAGTGGATTCTACGGTACATCTATGGTACTGTGGATATTGGTTTGAAGTTTGAAAGAGACAAGACTGAAGGCAAGCAGCTAGTCAGATATATGGATTCTGACTATGTTGGAGATCTGGATAAACGTCGATCTACAACTCGTTATGTGTTTACAATGGCAAGAGGACCAGTTTGTTGGAGATCAACATTGCAGTCAACTGTAGCTTTGTCTACTAGAAAGGCAAAGTATATGGCTGTAACAGAAGCATTCAAAGAGGCTATATGGCTTCTCGGGTTGACCAAGGATTTGGGTATTGTTCAGAAGAACGTGGAGGTTTCTACGACAGCCAGAGTGCTATTTGTTTGGCAAAGAACCAAGTTCATCATGGTCGCACCAAGCACATCGATGTTCGATTTCATTTTGTTCGGAAAATCGTCGATGAAGGGAATGTTATACTCCAGAAAGTCAAAACTGTAGATAACCCTACAGATATGCTTACAAAGGTGGTTACAGGGATCAAATTTCAACACTGCTTGAACTTGATCAATATCTCTCGAGCTTAGAGCGCTTAGGGCGCATTTGGAGGCAACGTTATGAACTTATTCACCAAGGTGGAGATTGTTGAATATTGACTCTAAAAGTAACAAATTAGTGGCCTAATTTGTGACATGATTTAAGGAAATTAGTAGCCTAATTTAAGGCTTAAATTATGACACAATTTAGAGAAAGAGAGTCTTGCTTCATCTACAAATATGGAGGAGTTCATGCATTGAAGAACAGGGCAAAAAAAAATCAGAGAGAGTATAAGCAAACTCAAAGAGAGAAAATACTTAGTAAGTTTGAAAATTTTCTGTGAGTTTGGAGAAACACTTGAGAGATATTATTAGTGAGGAAATCTGTATCTGTATTCTGTATATTTTCTACTCAGTTCAATAATATATGCTGTCTCCCGTGGACCTAGACGAATTGCCGAATCATGTAAATATTATGTGTTTCTTTTTATCGCTTTGATATATTAATATACGACTATTTATTGTTTCCGTGCACAACAATAAGTACACCTTGCAAGTTCCATGTATGCCAAAGATGACATTGATGACATTATTATGAAAGCACAAACCAAGGATACTGCACTATAATTTTATGAAACAAAATGATAATATTGAGAAATTGATCACACTGTTCACCTTTTATAATTACGATTTTTCCAATGATATTGCATTCCAATCCTCTGTAGAAAACCTTTTTCACTCAATTTGTGCCACTCGTTCTCAGAAGGGAAGGTGATATGAAGGGATGAAAGCCGGAACTGGCAATAGATGTAAAATTGTAATAAGAGAAATTACAAAATAATATAATATAGCAAGTGTTAGAAATTTTTCTCGCCAATCCTTGGATACCAAGAGGGGGAAAGAAAGAAAGAAAGAAAACATGCAGCAGTTAACAAATGTAGACAAGCTATTATTCTTAGAAAAAAAAGGTGTAGACAATGAATGAGACCAAATGCCTGAAACAAGCAACTGCCTTTTACAGATTAGGAAAATGAGAAAAAAAAACAGCTTTACTGTTTATAGTATACGGACACAAAATAGAAAAAACATATGAAAAATCTGAACATGGCATAGCATGGCCTATTGTCATGACTATTGAAACAGCTTTCCAAAAGCAAGTACAATTTGTTTAATCCAGTACCTTGTTGGCCAAATCCTTCAAAGCAGATACCATAATATCAAAAACTTGATCTCTGAACAAGGTGTTACGAA